>OY744604.1:37129949-37239949 GCA_963556255.1 Allolobophora icterica
TTTCGATTTCCTTAAGCGGAGTGTCATCCGTATTCAGGACCTTTATAACGACCAAGTACATGGTTTACGAGTTGTTGGTTTTATTTAATTGAAGTTTTAAAATTGTTGGAAGACAAATATGACTAACAAAACTTATAATATCTAAGAAGAAGTGGTTCTTCGAATCTACTAGCTCTGAAGGCCAAAAATAATAACAAATGATTAACATGAAATAAAGCATATGCAAAGGACGAGTATATGGTAATTTATACATTTATAAGCTTTATGATTAAATCTTTCCGTTCACGGGCCCATTTGAAGAGTTACATCGGTGATCAAAATAGGTCTACTTAAAATCTTAAATCGTAGCCAGACAATAATTGATAAGAAAAAGAAACTTAGCCAGCGGAGGACATTACTATGCTCCTAACAAGACAGAAGCGCCACATCATGTGAACAATCAGCTGCTGAATTTCAAGCCATAAATTCATCTGACCAGGGAAATTCACATAAAACACGCTCTTTAACACTGGTTAGATTTATAAAAGAAATTACGAGAAAAATAAAATACTGCATAAACTTTATTTGCAGTGCTTCATTATAATTACCTGACTGTCCATTCTGTTTTCTTTTGTCTTAGAGAATCATTCTGCTCCAAAGCGCATAAACTGGAGCTTGCGACTGCATCAAAAGACAGAAATTTAGTAATTAACTAAATAAAAAGGCCTTAATAGTGTTTACAGTTAAATCGTAAACGGCAATTTCTATCTAAAAAATCTAAGAAGAATTATATTATAGTTCTCGAAATTCTTTGCTTGCGTTCCCACTGCTCACAATGCATAGAACCCTGGGAACGCATGGGTTCCAATAAAACTCGTCTTCGGAACGCCCGCTCGCGGCACTCAATAATAATAATAATAATAATAATAATAATAATAATAATAATAATAATAATAATAATAATAATAATAATAATAATAATAATAATAATTATAATAATAATGATGATGATCAGTGGCGGCGATCTTGTTTGACAGGTGGGGGGACACTTTAGAAATGATCTGGTCAAAAAAAGAATTTTGACCTGAACTGGTCAAAAAGAGGTCAAAAAAATTTTTTTTGCGCTCACGCGCGATAAAATTCATTCTGAAACATTTTTTCGCGTTCACGCGCGATAAAATTTGCTGACCTTTTTTTGGTGTTTCGTCAATTGACTATTTTTTTCTAGAAGTTTGTGATTGCATTTTTGTGACTGCAATTATGTGGTGATTAAGGTAATGGTATTGGTTTTGTTTTTTGAAATTATTGCATTTATTTTGGTACTAGCAGGTTTACCCGGCGTTGCCCGGGGTTATAAGTTTCAATCCCTGTAGCGAATAAGCAAGAAATTTAGGTATAAGTTTAAATCCGTGTAGCGAATAAGGAAGAAATCTAGGCCACCTGTGGGGGAGACTGCGAGGCGTGGACTGACTGCTTCGCAGTCGCCCTCTGGCGACGACTGCTTTGCAGTCTCCCGTGGACTGACTGCTGCGCAGTCGGGGAGACTGCTTCGCAGTCTCCCGTGCACTGACTGTAGAATTTTGTTACTGCTTAAAAATTGATAATGGTACTTATCAGGTTATATATTAATGTTATTGTTTTCTGAAATGTTATTACCGTTTAATAAAAGGCTTCTATCAGATGTTATATGGATACAATGGGTATGCTTTGGTCATTTGACTAGCTCAAAACAGCCGTATGTGAGATTCGAACCCTCACCCTTTGACTTTGAACCCGACTCCTTTATATGATTATGTAGTCCACTATCAGGGCCGACTACTCTATGTATTGAAGGAATCGGCAGGATTCGTTATCACTTTAGGGGGCCAAGAAAAAAGATAAATAAATTAATGTAATTGATTTTTGGAATTTTGTTGTGTATTCTTTTATACATTTTTATTGTGCGGAATGTGGTTACATTTAGGGGGACGACTCGTTACCTTGGGGGGGGGTGTAGACGATCCTGTCTACTATCGAGTCAACTCAAATTTTGGAGTTCCCACTGCTCACCCAAACCACTTTAACCACTGGGTGTAGCGGTATGTTCTGTGCCTTGTAACCGGAGGGTCGAATGTTCAAATCTACCTCAAGCCACTGCGTAGCGATCTTGGACAAGTTCTCACCCATAATTGTCTGTGCGGAAGGCAACGGGAAACCAATTCACTCATCCCATCCCCGGGTGGCATAAAGCCAATGGACCTGTCTTCGAGCAGAGAACTCATCATCACCATCATCGTCATAGTTAAGTCATTTCAACATAGAGATTAGGCACCCTATTGCACATCAGATTTATTAATCCAAGCGCAGTTAATAACCTCATAAGGCTCTGCACCACGGTTCTATGACAGTTCTGCAAGGATTCATCTTAAAAGAAGTCAAGAACGTTTCATCAGCTATTTGTAGCGGAAGAGTTAGAATTTTTGTAAGGAGACTGTTGAACGAGGATAGTTCAATGGAAGAGAGAGCACGGTATGCCCGAATCGTCGTACAGTAGGCCTAGAGCGCGCCTTTCAGACGGGAGCAGAACGCAATGTTTGTCGATCCGGCTGGTTCAAGACAGAAACAAATTGCTGCCTAATGTATTGTGGGTCCCAGCCGATTTTCGAGGAAAACCTATGAGGAGAATCTAGATGTAATTGAGGTAAATGTCAATGTAAACGTTTTACTATGGCGACCGTATGGCCTCAAATCTGCTCATTAATTTATAAAAGAATTGATCGGGTGAGATCTTTCACCACCACTTCCCGTTTCAATGGGCGTAACGCCACTTATGGTCCCAGTGTGCGGAACGATATCTGAAGTAAGCCAAACTGTAATTCGAAGAAGTCGCCAACGACAATAACCGATCATGTTCTCAGCATTGCCATGCATACTTCTTAGTCAATCAAAGGGCAGGCTAGTTGTCTAAAACCACGACTAAAGCAAACACACGCAAACGTGATTTTTCTGTTACTCCGCTCAGGTAACCTGAGCTGGAGTTTCATTTTCACTTTTGCAATATATTTTATATGCTTGACTTGCCAGAAGATTTATAAAGTTCTATGTTAAACATCATTTGCACAAAGTGTTTCCTCAGTGTGGGAATTGTAGATAAAAGACTGAGGTTGAACATTTTATCTGTATTTTGCAAACTGATGTCAACGAAATTTCAAAGCAGCTGATTTCAACGCTTGCAGTTTGGCAAGTCAGACTCGAATCAAAATCAATTCCTTTGTTGAGAAAATTAAAAAATCCATACATGATACACCCATGGAAATGTTTTCTCTTTGTCAAAGACTCAGAGTCAAATAATGCTAAATCACACCAGCATAACGCTTTGTCTTAATACTGCGTGTTGATGTAATTATAGCTGTCAAGTATATATTCGGGATCAAATAACTAATCTGACGCATGCCATGTTCCACTGGCGATTTGCGATCTAGTTGTTGGTTGTTCTCGACTATTTTGATTCTGTATCTAGGTATGTATCGCTTTTTGTATTTTATTTTCATGTGTCCTCGAGTTATTCTGTATCTGAGTCTGTCTACTTTCAATTGGACACCGTTTTGTGTTTTTCTGGTGAAGCTCCGTCATAGGGCCTACTTATCTGAACATTGCTGTTCGCTCTCTGGCCTAATGTCTCTTCGAGTTTTGCATTCTGCACCTGGGGGTGATGTTGATCCATCGGTCCTGCTATGAGTTTAACAGCGTCATGCCTTCTCGGTAGCTGGCCTCTCAACGTGTAATGGGCTCCCACCTTCTTTGCGCTTATTTCCTCGAGGCAGTTCACCTGCTTTCTACCGCCTCCTTAAGTCTTCTCTGTTAAACTGTGGCTGGACTGGGAGCGCCTCTGAGTAGGCTTCCTGAAGAGGCGCTATATAAATTATCAGAATGAATATATGAATGTGTAGCTATGAAATATAGGCGGTAGCTTGATATAGGTCTCGATTGGAGCCAGGTTGTAATTGGTGCCAACAATTGAGAGAAATGAAGAATCTAAGCAACATGTGTCAATCGAGAAAATTTGACACCATTCCAGAGCCATGGGATGTTCTTGAGTGATGGGCTGTCCACCGCACTTAGTGCAACAACCCTCAAGCTACAGCAGCTATGAATTTACATTTATGCAAATTATAACGAGGCAGGAATTAGACATATAGGTACTAAATGCGACAGGGATGTGAATTTTTGCTGTCGCAAAACTACACAGTTCAATTGATAGGGATTACATTAGACTATATTTGAATAGACCAGCGGTTCTCAACCTGTGGGTCGCGACCCCACGAGGTTCGCCGTACGATTTGACAGTGGTCGGCTGGAAATCTGTGAAAAAAGTTGTCAGCGTAGTTTCTTTTATTTGATATAATCTTTTATAATCTTTTCTTTATTTAGGCGGCTGCTAACCGCACTCTGCTGTACAGTGAACATACATATAGTAAAAACGGCAGCCACGCAGGGCGCCTTACATACATGTATCCAGTAGAAGCACATGATTACAGTTTTACAGGAGTCGAATATAACTGTTTATGCGGCAGCCATCAGGGCGCCACTCACGGCCTACTATTCACTTAACCGCCGCCACCTAGCGAGTGGAAGGCTGAATAAACCTAACGGGTCTACGGGGTTCGATCTTGGTACCTACTGCTCTTCACGCCACTGTGTTATCCATTACTTTACGGGCAAGAATGCAAGTTCTGGATGTGACTACATGCTCATTAGTTGAGGCACGATCTTGTGCCTATAGAGTCCCAAAAACGTGATGCTTATAAAAGTAGGTCAAATTCACATATTATACAAGTATTGATGCAAATAGTATTTTCCTTATGTTATTCTCAGTGGCGGCGCCAGGGGTGGGCAAGGGGGTGCTTAGCCCCCCCCCCAAACTGTGGCTCAGCCCCCCAAACAAAACGCTGGAAATCTCTGAAGCTTTGCAATGCTTACATATACACAGCAGGCTCAATAGCAAATGCCATTTCCCCAACAATTCTTAACGAATCTGATGCATCTGTAACGTAGCTAGGTAGCCCGCTGTGTATAACATAGATGTCTAACAGAGCTCACATCCATCATCCAGATTGTACAAGCTATAGTATAGCCATCGCTATGTATGAACAGAGGTGGGCTAGGGGGTGCTAAACCTCTGCTGCCGTTTGACACATGACCTTGTATAGCAGAAAATTCCTCGTTTCCCGCCCTTCCGTCACTCTGCGCTCGAGGAAGCTGGCCTCTGCACCATATGCCTCATTCGTCCCGCTCTCCCCCACTCTCTCTCTCCCATCTCTCTCCGTTTCTGTCTCTGTCTCTCTGTCTATGTCTCTCGCTCTCTCTCTCTCTCTCTCTCTCTCTCTCTCTCTCTCTCTCTCTCTCTCTCTCTCTCTCTCTCTCTCTCTCTCTCTCTCTCTCTCTCTCTCTCTCTCTCTCTCTCTCTCTCTCTCTCTCTCTGCATTTAGTATACCACTACACAATGTGCAGCCACGCACACAAGGCCAATACAGACCAACGGTTTAATACCAAAGTCTCAAGACCGATAGCAAGACCCATTACCGACGAGCCATGGCTTCTACTTCTGGCTTCCATCAAACGTCTCAGACAGTCATTGTTAAGTTATTTCAGTTCCAGCAAAAAAAGAATAAATCGGGTATGTACAGTAAATCTCAATTATTGGGGGGGGCACGTGCTACGGCTCCCCAGAGTCTAAGCCTATGGTTGCATATGTTATATAGGCCCTATGTATTTCTAATTCGATGTTTGTTAGTTAACTAACACAGCAAGATATTTATTTAACTAAAAAATGTAGTTATCTCAATAAAATACAACAACAAAAGGACCTCAATAAAATACAACATGAAGATAAATATCGGAAAGACAAAGATTATGAGGATAAGTGCAGGGGAGGAGGAGATAGAAATGAAAATAACAATAAATGGAGAGGAGGTGGAACAGTTCAAGAGCTTCTGCTACTTGGGAAGTGTGATAACAACAGATATATAGTGATATTAAACGAAGGATAGTATTGGGAAAAGACGCGTTCACGAAAAGAGGAGAGTTGATGAGAGGAGGGCTGAGCAAAGACCTAAAGAAGAGACTTGTCAAGGCACTGGTATAGTGTGGTACTGTATGGGTCGGAGACGTGGACCATCAGGAAAGAGGATATCAAGAGATTGGAGGCATTTGAGATGTGGATATGGAGAAGAATGGAAAAGGTGAGCTGGACGGAGCGAATGACAAATTAAGAGGTGTTGCAAAGAGTAGAAGAAAAAAGATCACTGATGACAACGTTCAGAGAAAGACAAAAGAACTGGATTGGACACATATTAAGAGGAGACTCCCTCTTGAGATAAATCATAGAGGGGAGATTGGAGGGAAGGATAAGGAGAGGAAGACCGCGACAGATGATGCTGGGATGGATGATGACCGAAGGAAACAGGCATCATACAGCGGACTGAAGAGAAAAGCACAGCGAAGAGAGGAATGGCGTCATTGGAAGTGGAAACCTGCCGAGGGGCAGAGAACTTAAAGAAGAAAGAAAGATGTAGTTATCTGGCTATTTAGTCTTGTGTATGTAAGACATATATATGTAGAGAATATTTTCTTACACCTTAATAAAATCCCATATCCTGTAATTCAATCATTGCTAAATTCCAACTACCCAACTGTGAATAAACAGTGTTCCAAAACTTTTATTCATGTTGCAACAATGGGACCTGCGTGAATTCACCGGCAGCCTGCCACTAAATTTGTGAATTTGTGCAGTTATGTTCATTTCCTTTAACGAAGGTAGCAAATAAATACTTCATTACTTACCCTCTATTCCCCCCTCCCATGCATTGCCAAAGAAAAAAATGCAAAAAATTTTCCTGCCAAAATCTGTGCCTCCAAAGTTATGTACAGACAGTGGCGTCACTGACGGGTGCGGGGGTGCGGGCCGCACCAGCTGACACCTTCCGAGGGAGTGACACCAAAATGACAAAAAGACTGTCTAAATATTGTTTGGAGAGCTTCAGAAAAAATTATTATTTTAAAATTAACAATAACAGATAAAAACAAAAACACTTTTTGTAAACCCAGCTTACATGTACTGTGTCTAGCTGGTATTCCTGCGTTTTGCACCACTCTCAACATTCCATCATGCCATATACCATTTACAGGGGCGTGGTGGCTCAGTGGTAAGTTCGGCGCCTTGTGACCGAAGGGTTGCAGGTTCGAATCCCACTCTAGCCGCTGCGTACGGACCTTGGGCAAGTCCTTCACTCGCAATTGCTCGTGGCGCTTCGGCGTGAAAATTTCGGCACAGTATCAAATGCTGTAGTCGGGAGCGCCTCTGAGTAGTAGTTGACTTCGAGAGGCGCTATAGAAACATCCGGAATAAAATACTGTCGAATGCTTGTTTGAAGTCTATGAAGTTGATGAAGACTTTCTGGTTGTGTTCTATGCAAAAAGATAGGGTTTTAAGTATCTGTCTCATTGTGAATAGTTGATCAATTGTGCTTCTTCCTGGTCTGAACCCGGCATGATCTTCTCCAAGTGCTCTCTCAACATACTGCTTCATTCTGTTTTGTATCATGTTGGTGACGACTTTTCCTGGAATGCTCTGTAAGCTAATGCCTGTGTAATTTTTACAGTCTTGTGGATCTCCTTTTCTTTTGTATTTAGGGACGATTGTCGATTTTGCCCAGTCGTCTGGTATTTCTTCCTCTTGTTGAATCTTTGTAACAACGGTATGCATAGCGCTAACAACTGTTTCTCCTCCTCCTTGAGGTAGTCCCGTAGTGATTCCATCCATGCCATGTTTTTTCACTGGATGTGTGCCAAAACGCACCTACAGGCATCTGGAACCTGAAAACTTTTTCCGGGGGATCCCCGCTTCAATTAAAGGGGCGCCGCTTCGCGGCAGGGGTGGGTTGTAGGAGAAAGGGAAAGTACTAGGGAGGGTCCGGAGGGATGGAGGAAAGGGAAAGGAAGGGGGACGAAGAGGGGCAGGCATAGAAGGGAGAGATAGAGGGAGAGAGGAGAGAAGTACAGGAAGGGGTCAGAAGAAAAAGGACAGAGAAAAGGGGAGGGGCAGAGGAGGAAGGGAGAAATGGAAGAGCTTAGGGCTTCAGCCCCCCCAAACCTGAAATCCTGGCGCCGCCACTGACGAAGACCGATCATTCTCAGTCTTTTCCTTAACAAGTTGGCGTTTCTTACCACCGGAGAGCAGAAAAGTTCCAGGCCTCACATAGCCTACGTTTAGAAACATAACAAGTTAAGCTTAAATCCAGGGAACGAATCGCGTCGGAATAGAAACAAAAGTAACGCAACGCGTGTATACAGCATTTGTTTACATGGTTGACATTTCAAATTTGCAATTTGCTTAGTGCAAATTCTTGCTTAAACTGAAATTAATGACTAAAACAAATATATATTTGGTGTCATAAATTCTGTGTGTCATCGTAATCGTAATGGTAATCTCCAAACTTCTAAAGCGCCACTCGAAGGTCAAGCGCAGGTCGGGGGCCCTCTATAAGCGGGGACCCCATGCTAAAGCATATTGAGCATACTGGTTAATCCGGTTCTGACACTAATGTATAAGTTTTCGTGGTGCGTCACTGCTGGTCCTATTAATATAGTTCCGCATTCCCTACAAACATTTTTCAGCTAACTAGCACCTATGCTTACGAGTAACATAGCAGAACATTATAATAGTGGTCTACATAAGCCCTATGTTCCATTCAACCCAAAGACATTTGAAGTGAAGTCAGCAAATAATAATGAATAATAATTCCAATAAATTTCTAAGAAATACTTATGAGTTTAAGAAGGGCACATGTTAAGAATAGCACCAGAAAATTTCCACATTATTTCAAACAACGAATAGACATAAATTCTGCTCACGTGTCATCGTTGTGATCTTCTTCATTACGGCTTGTTGCTATCTAGCGAATAACTGCCTGGCTAATTTAGGGGTCAGCGGGTCGGGTACGGGTGCGGGTAACGGTCCTGTGCTACGGGTACGGGTCGGTTGCAAAATGCTCTACCCGCAGACTTCTACTGCCTCAATCGTCAATTGCAGGTTTTCCTGTTTGGGATAACTGAATGATAATGTGATTTGCATTGTTTTGTCGACCATTTTGATTCTGTATCTAGGTATGTATTGCTTTTTGTATTTTATTTTCATGTGTCTTCAAGTTATTCTGTATCTGAGTCCGCCTGTCCGAATATAGGCTACTTTAAATTTGACTCCGTTTTGTGTCTCTCTGGTGAAGCTCCGTCTTACTCATCTGATCACTGCATCCTCTCTCTGGCCTAATGTCCCGTCAGGTTTTGCATTCTACAGCTGGAGGTGAGCTGTTGGTCCATCGGTCCCGCTCCTCAGTTTAACAGCGTCATGTCTTTTCAGTAGCTGGCCCCTCAACGTGTAATGGGCTCCCACCTCCTTTGCGCCTATTTCCTCGAGGCAGTTCACCTGCTTTCTCTGTGGCCGGACTGGGAGCGCCTCTGAGTGCGCCTCTGAGTAGGCTTCTGATGAGGCGCTGTATAAATTATCAAAAGGAATGAATGAATGTGTCGCTATGAAAGATATGCTGTAGCTTCATATAGGTCTCAAATGGAGCCAGGTTGTAAGTGGTGTCAACAATTGAGAGAAATGAAGAATCTACGCAACACTTCATTCCAGAGTCATCGGATTTATTTCAGTGATGGGCTGTCCAATTCTCCTACAGCAGCACCGCTCCTAGTCCAATAACTCTCAAGCTACAGTAGCTATGATTTTACATTTATGCAAATTATAACAGAGAAGGAATTCGGCATGCAGGTAGTAAATGCGGCAGGGTGTGAATTTCTTTGGTCGCAAAACTACACAGTTCAGTGGATAGGGATTACATTAGACTATATTTGACTAGACCAGCGGTTCTCAACCAGTGGGTCGCGACCCCAATATAATCGCCGTACGATTTGACAGGGGTCGGCTGGAAATTTAAAAAAAAATTGTCAGCGTAATTTCTTTTATTTGATGCAAGAATGCAGGTTGTGGTTGTGACTACAATAGACTGATTCGAGATAGATGCGCTGTTGCCCAACGAGTCGTACGTAAAAATCTATGCTTACTGCCAGAATAATGACAAATATCAAAAGTAATCATAGATATTACGTTACCTTGATCATCATTGATCTCGACATATGGTTTCGACGAATTCAAACGAAGCCAAAAATGATTCGATTTGATAGTGATAATGGTCAGCATCGTCTGCATAATATAACGCAGCTTTTCATCATCCAAACTGAAGTCAAACATGAGAAACCGAATTTATGCTACAAGGACCTGAGGTATGTCTACTTGTCTTAGGTGTACGTGTACTGTAAATATAATTTCGGATACAGTTGACTTTTATAAGAAAATTTTATTTCTGATATAATAGAAAGTTAAAAATTACACACAAACCACTTGTATGCGTATTGCTGCATTGGCGCAGGTGGGAATACTGAACCAATTGGCGCCTGTCTGATTGAGCAGCAGAGTGGTAAGCATGCGCTTATGTTCTCCTACATATTAGTAGCGTGCTCCTGAGTGCTAGCGCTGCGTTGAGAGAGGGACAGAGACAAAGACAGGCACACAGACAGACAGACAGACAGCCGGAGAGACCGACAGAGAGAAGAGAGAATGAGCGAGCGAGCAAAATATCTGTTGTTTCTAAGTTTGATGACGCATAATCTTAACAAAAGTTTGCGTAGACGTAACTTTAAGTAGAGGACGGAGAGATTTAAAGTCAGAGTGGATTCCTCGAGACCAATTGATTTTCCTAAATTTGAGATAGAATACTGTGGTTGATTTTAGCTACAAATTGCGAAGGTAATTTGGCGAATATTGTAGCTTCACAACAGAAAACGTTGAAGGTTTGAAAAGATGTGAAACTATAGAATCTGGAGCAGAGCTTCGAGGTTGAGGTGGCAAGAAATTCCAGCGGAGTAAGGAGAAGTACCCTTGTTTGAGGTCTAGCGAAGCTCTAGAATCTGGAGATTTTCCATTTGCAACTAATTTTCGTGCTAAAAATTCAGCACCTTCTGAATTTCCCACTTGCACTAGTACCTGAATATTTTCAACGTAGGCCTAATATGTAGTCGTTTATCTAATGGTTTTAAGTAAAATAAACCCAATTAGTTCATTTACCGAACAGATACTGCATTTTTATTTTCGTATAGTAACTTAACATTTTAAGGTTTGATTCACTTCTTTGGTAATTGTTTTCAGCAGTAATTGCTATAGATGTAGAATTCTTAATCGCTCCTTTCCAAAAAATACGTGGCCTTGGGCGGCAAATTGTTTGATTGGTTGTAGAAAAGTACTGGTGGCACAATCTGCATAGCGTTAGGTTGGTGTTCAGCTCAATATTAATAAAGTGCCAGATATTTCCACCCAGGAAGATCCTGCAAGATCTAGCAATGTCGAATCGGGGCTTGGTCTCCTTTTTCCGTGAGCCACAGACACTAAATGGCTGCCGATGTAGGTATAGGCTTCAACAACCTGCAACTCATTGCCGCAGCTGTTGACAGAACTTGGTCAAATGAATGTTGCGACGGGGTTTGGCTCAGCGACATGAGCAAGACCTCTACCATTTCCGCCAGGAGTGAAACACCGTCTGCATAATCTAGATCTGTGTCGACCTCTTCTCGACAGTGGCGCCTACCAAACCAGAGTGGACTGAAGGCTCCATAATTTCGTCCATTGGAGCCGCAAAGGTAACTGAAGCCATTTCAAAAGCCTGCACGACACCTGCGCGATCAGTTTTAAATAGCCTCAGAAAAATCTTATGTGGATTTTCGTGATTGGTAAAGTACTATGGCATACATACATAATATATATATATACATATACATATATATACATACATGCGTCTAACCGCAGACATCTGTGTATTTATGCATCTTGGCTGTTATAGAACGAATATGTTTACTACCTTCTCAAAAGCGATATCAACTCAGGTGTTGCGCCTCCCTATGGCTAAGGAAGCTTAGTGTTTAAATGAGCTAACTTGTGAAATTCAATCCTAATGAGTCCCCACCTGCGTTGGGAATGCATAGGGCTGTTATTTTCATTAGTGAGATTTCCAATCAGGATATGAATGTACATTTATATACAGATGCATATATATATATATAATCATAGGCGTAGACTCTGGGGGGCAGCCGGGGCATGTGCCCCCAATGATTGAGATGGACTGTACAAACAATGCAATAAGTGTATAATAAATAACCAAATGCCCCTCAAAATTGTAGACATGTTTACGCCAGTGTATATAATACTTAGTCGAAATCAAATATGACATAGTTCGGAAGAAGTATTTATTTACCATCTAAGTTAATGATCAAGTCTAGGTAGTTATAGTCTTATACTCCTTATCTAGCCAGCACTCGCTAATGTATTCTAATATTATTTTAGCCTATATATCCTCCCCAAAGAAAAACATAGACTGCTTGGAATGTTCTCGCGGATCCTTGCTTCGTGACGTATCGATGTCTAACAGCTTCGCTCCTCTATCGAAGTCCGTGGATTGTTCCTTGATTCAGCCTCTCGGTTGAAGTTCACACTTTCGTCGCCTTCTACCGATTTCCGACTTTCGATGATCCTGCCTCCTCCTCGAAGACAAATGTTTGACGATTCAATCGAAAGGTTAATTGCCACACAACACACATGCACAATAATATGCACACATAGGCCTACATATATACACGCACATTATGTAAATCTATATAAATAAAGAGAAGAATCTGTCTGTCACACCGACTTTGACCGGGATGCATTTCTACAGTTTTGGAGCTTTTCACTCGAAACCTTCACTACTGTGTCGGGGTGGGCATGACATACCCAGTGTGAGGCTTCGCATCCCCCGTTTTCACCGTTACCATGGTGTGCCGGGCCAAAACCTGCCCGGCCAATGCATTTTTAGCTGGTAAAAAAAACTTACACTCAACCTATTTTCACAAGCCCGAGAAGATTCTGTGTCTTTGACCGCCAATTCTCTGTCACCGGCACGCATTTCTAAAGATTCTCCAGATGGCGCAGCCGTAGGGATTTCACTTCACATTAAATTTTGTTGCTTATTCGCTACAGGGATTGAAACTTATAACCCCGGGCAACGCCGGGTAAACCAGCTAGTATTAAATATATAAATACACAAAAAGGCTACATGCACACGCAAATATACATCATCATAATTATTTTTATTGATCCCCATTGAGGATTGATACATAATACAAGAATAGTAGAATTGTCCGGGATACAAAAGGCATAACGGAACACAAAAGGAACAGTAGGGTCACCTTTTAAATCTAAGCAATGAGATCGCAAATTGACATATCTATGCAACGGAATAGCCATCAAGACTACTACAAGCATCAAAATCAATCTGATATTCAAACGATACAAACACAGACAACACATTATACATGCATGCACAAACACATACGTACATACAATGTCATACATACATTGTTGCGAGAACAAATATCGGCGTTTTTATGAAGAGCTGGTTGGCATAGACACGTGAGGAGAAACCTGCTTAGAAAGCGAAAATAGATGTACACCTTTTTGCCCGATGATTCGGTGAGAGACAGACAGACAGACAGACAGACAGGCAGGCAGAAAGAGAGAAAGAGAAATAGAGAGAGAAAGAGAGACGAGGAAGAGGGAAGAAATAATAAGAGATATATAATGAACCGTCAAGTCACATTTCATGTAGGATTTTGATTGTATCGTTATGACTGTCGATTGAAACAGAACTTTTGCAAATAATTCGAAACAATTGACCTTCTAATGGAAAGAACTGTGACTTTGTGCTGAAGAAAATATTTGAAGGATTTTTCTTCGTTTTGAATCAGACGAACCCAGACGAAAGTATAGACACATGCATGCATTCGTACATACGTACATAACACATACGTACACAGAGGATCTACGACGAGTTATCTGCGCCTAAAACATGTGACTTGGACCCGCTTCCTACATCTCTTATTCAAGAATTCGTGGATATTCTACTCCCTTTCCTGATGGCCCTCTGCAACAGCTCCCTCCGTAAGGGCATCCTGCCTGCCTCACAGAAAAGATCCATCCTCATCCCGGTGCCTAAACGCGAGGTATTGGATTTGGCTGACCCTAATAACTGTAGGCCTATAGCTAATGTGTCTTGTATCTCTAAAAATTTTACTCAGCTTACTGTCCACCTTGATAGGAATGACCGACTTTCGATGAACTTGCCTCCTCCTAGAAGACAAATGTTTGACGATTTAATCGAATGGTTAATTGCCTTCGATGAACTCTCACGCTTCACTGGCAAAAAAGTTCAAGTCCGTTGAGTCTCGGCTTTTCAAACGTTCGATCCTTCTAAGCCAGAAGGTCACGCACCGCGACCGTTCACGTTCGATGGCGTTTCGTTCGAAAACCATCAGCGACCACCAGGGGCGTAGCCAGACTTCAATTCAAGAGGAGGCAACTACTGCTTGTCTAAACTTGTATGCAGTGGCGGCGATCTTGTTTCAGAGTTGAGGGGGACAATTTTTCAGCGTCCGAAGGGCGGTCGCAAAAACTTCTGAGAATTTTTGAATTTTGCTCTGAGAATTTTAAAATGTCGTCATGGAGAAAGTAAATTTCGTCACGAAAAAAGTTGATGACCTTTTTTTTAGTCATTAACGTGTTCGAGGACTTTCTTCTCCGGGACTAAACACACAAATCAAGAGGAGGCAAAATCCACCTCTCCTGGGGTGTACCGTACTTCAGAACCCAGAGCTATAACCCATGCAAAATTTTAAAATTCGCAAAACCAAGAGGAGGCAATTGCCTCCTCTTGCCTCCATGTAGCTACGCCTATGGCGACCACTACTCGACAAAAGGTTACTTTCGACTTAAACTTTCACACTAGTTCATCGACTAAGGATTTAAACTTTTTCCTTGCCGAAAAACAACGAAATGGCGACTTGACAAATTCAACAAGTGACTTAGCAGATCGCCGTCAAAAGCAAAACTGATTTTCCACATTCGTTCAGCCGTTGACTGCCTCGTTTTTAGATTCAACAGATGATTTCGGCATGGCAAGCCCGTTTCAGTTCAATCCATCCAATGAGGTAAGCAAACGTCATTTCAATACTCTCGTAGATGCAGTCTATCCCCGAACCCTATGCTAAATTTATTATCACCTACAGTGCTGGTATTTTAGATGCTGACACCTTAATCTAAGTACTAATAATAACAAGTCTCATCCAACCTATATTATATTACAACCAATCTACACTACATCTTCCTATACTTAGATGTGTAGATAAGTAGGTTTGTGTGGGTTTAGGACAACACTGCATCAGGTTACGACACCAGTGCCCACATCTTTAAGAAGCTTCATTTCACGTTGCTCTTGACTCAGCAGGGCAATACCTCACAGGTCGAGGTCAAACTAAAACCATCAAAAAGCGCTATTAGTGTGCGTTCACTTGTATGCAACTAGATCAGCTCGATAGGTAGCCGGACGTGCGTCATATTCTAACAATGAGGGCCTGCTTGGCGGTGGCGCTCTCACATGGGTAGTGGACGCTACCGTCTGTCGTCGCTCCAAACTATCGACGTCACTTAGTCCAGACACTCTAGTTAAAAAGTTATTTATTATCTGTCAACTTGGGATTGAAAGCCGTTGGTCAGGCAGCGTGACGCACTGGCAGGCCAGCATTAAGAGGGGTGCTAAGGGTGCTGCAGCACCCGAGCCCGCAGTTTTCAAGGGCCCGCATTTTCTTAAGTACATTTAAAAAAAATTTGTACTTGTAATTGGGCTGACGGCTATATGGGTAATCACAGCACCCGGGCCCGCACCAACCTTAATGCGGCCCTGCGCGCTAGACGCACATACGTCCACCCACCAAATCAAACCGCACAAGTATTAGGCATCGCATCGATATTTTTGACAATTTCACTGCGTTATTTTGGTTTACCATACAGTATGTATAAAGAATATCATATATCATATCCATGCAGGGGCGTAACTTTGGTCTAAAAAGTGGGGGGTACCAATTTCTTACATACACGAAGGAAGGCTGAGATCTGGATCTGGCACAATAATAAAATATTGATTGGCATTGTTCAAAAAGTGGGGGTACGGTACCCCCAGTCCAAAAAAATGGGGGGTACTGGTACCCCTCGTACCCCCCACGAATTACGCCTATGTATCCATGTGTTATACTCTACTGTTATGAGTCACCATGAGTCATTTTCAGTGTATGACTTAGATTGGCTGACAGGGAATGGGTGTGGATGGGAGGAGACGGGAGAGGTGTACGTCCAATTTTTTAAAGCCTGGCGGCGCCCCAGCCGTTGGTTGAGTCTTACGTGGCGCGTAAGCCCTCCTGTAGTAACTCTACTAGTTATCCATGCATTGTTTTGGTTATTGATGAAATTTCCGCACTTAAAGACAATTAACCCTAACCATACCGGGTGGGTACTTTTTGGCCCCAGCCGGTTGATTGTTGCTCTAAAATGTTAACCGAAAAATATTTGTTCAAACCGTTTTAGGAATTTGTCACATTCCTTTCCAGCTTTATCGAGAACATATCGGGAATGGGTGGCGTGGTGATGCCTACATGATATTCGAGAAATATTGCTGGGGTCGTAAATGACCCCACCAATTTCTATAATGTTTTCCCTTTACTTTTTCTTCTTTTACGTTCTCTTTCCATTTTTTTCATTGCGGTCTTAGAATTTCTAGTTCCCGGTTCGTAGTCTGTGAATCGCAGGAAATTATATGTTTAACTGTTATTTTCGGTAAGTCATGCTCCTTGTTCGAGGTCACAGCATTTGTTGTAGCGTATTATTCAACCGAGTCATCATTAGCATGTCAAATGTTATTCACATAAAGTAGCATAATTAGTAAAATTGAATTTCAAACAGCCAGCCGTAAGCTTCATTTCAGTGAGCGATAATAGAAGATAGTTTCAGCAGTTTTTTGTAGTAAAAAATGTTGAAGTTGCTCATTATAGGGCACTTTGCCTATAACTTATCTAAACGCTTTATTTCTATTTATTTACCTTCAGAGTAAATATGTTAGGCTTCTGGTACAAAACACAATGAAATTTAGTAATGACATTGCGTAAAGTAACAAATACTGATTAACAGAACTTATAATTGTATATGACAATTTCATGTAATGACAATAGTCTACAAACTGCGCTATGAACAAATTCGCTTTAATTGTTAAATAATCTGCTTTGTGTAAACTTGAGATCGTTGAGAAATTAAAACTATGTCGTTTGCATGCAATTTGATGCATTCACAAATGCTTTTGTTCTGGGAAGAGTTTTTGACTATCAGATAACACACATGTTGTTCTTGCAGTAAAAACAAATATTGGGTCAGGTACGTTTACGATGTTTTGTATGCCGGTGTGATTAGGGTTAACATCATTGAGGCTAACGGAGACAGCGTCTGTGAACATTGGAGTAGTGCTATGTGTTCTTAATTTTATAAATAAATCTGCATAAGTAAATACTTTCTGTATATTTCTGATCATTTTTACAACAGCTTATTTGCGCAAACAACGCCTGGCTGACAAGATTTAATGCACTACTCAAAGGATTTCATTTGTTGCTAATTAGAAAAAGTTAAGAAGCAGAGGAGAAAAGCTTTTGTTACGCCGATTTCGTTTGCAAGGTTCCACAATAAATTTAATCACAGGCAATATCACATTGCACAAGAATCAAACAACAAAGTTTTTCATTACGCCGATAAGATTGCCCACTTGTATGGCTTCTTATTAAATAGTTTCATAACAGACAATATCACATAACAAACGAATTAAACAAGAAAGCTTTTTTAGCCGATAAGATTGCCAACTTGCATGGCTACTCAATAAAAACTTTTTTCACACAGAGGCGCGTTTAGAGAAATAGCAACGTGTCATTTAGCCATACTTTAATCAATATAAAAAATATTTATTACTATAAAAATTTCAATTATTATTACTGGTTAACAATACTTATAAAAGTTCTAATTACTTTTAAACACTGAATCACGATGACGGAATCATCAGACTTAAACTTTCAACGCATAAATTGCAGCAGACGGCCGTGGCCCGTTGCGGCTTCTTGCTAATAAGTTTGATATTATTTTGTACGAAGTCAAAATGAATTATTGGCCCAAATGAACAAAACAATTATAATTTGCAGTAATATACTTTCATGTGCTTGTAAAACTGTAAAAAATAGAAAATAGGTTATATTTGAAATAATTAAGCATTCACAAATGTTATTTTGTAATTGAAAAAATATTTTCCTCTGTTTGGGGCCCTCCGAGCACCCCTGGTGCGCCTATGCGTAAACGCGCCTCTGATTTCACAGACAATATCACATGACACAGGAATCAAGCAAGATAGTTTTTTACGCCGATATGATTGCTAACTCGCATGGCCACTCAATAAAAAATTCCACCATGCACAATATCACATAACGCAAATGTAGCATTACTGACATTAATGGTCCAACGGTCCGAGAAAAAACTGATAAGTAAACATTCATACATGCATAGGCACTAGGCAACGGGTTAAATAGATCGCGAATTTCTACACCGCCTTTTTAACAGAAATTGTTCAAATGTGCTCCCCGCCTGAAATAAATATTTGTATCTATATATAATATCAATACAGTTACGTTAAAAGATGAATTAATTTTACAATTCTTAAAATGTCAAAATTAAAGAAAGAACGTCAATCTATTTAACCCGTTGCCTAGTGCCTATGCATGTATGAATGTTTACATACATAGACTACATATAAACATACATAAAGAACATAACAGTATGCATGCAAGTGTGTAGGCCCATGCTTGTATGTAGGCCTATGTATGGATGCAAGTAAGTATTTATGTATTATATATGTAGTCTATGTAGGTACGTATGACTGTATGTGTGTCTTTATGTATCTATGTATATGCAGAACTAATAATTTTGTAAAGAGTGAATTCGCATGATTGACAATTGAGGTAGTAAGGATGCCGAAAACTTCGAATACAGATACAGAGGAAACTAATTGGTGTCATTCGTTGAAGTCGTGTTATTTCTACCGGAAATCGCTGATATGATAACAAGAGGTATCCACCAGACCATTGGGCCAACGCAGAATATTAAAACCAACACAGCAATGAACCCTGTAAAATACAAATAGGAACAATGTATCAGAACGCTTCAGAATAATCTTGATTATTATCAGCATCAACCAAAGAATTTTCAAGTGTTATAAACACCAAACGTTCAGACGGTTCAGTAGAAATAAATTTCAGTTATTATGAATGAAAGTGACGCAGGAACAACCAGTGTTATTTTAGTTCCAGCATTAATTTCTACTCCAGTTCTCATTCTATTCCACTGCTATCATTGCTTTCTAGTTTTAGTTCCTGTTTAGAAATAAATTTTGTTCTTATTCTAGTTTCATTTCCTCTTTATAATTAATTTTAGTTCTAGTTCTAGTTCCACAAAAAATATATTTGTAGTTCCACCTCCAAATCCACTTAACAGTTCTCACAGTTCTAACATGCACAGTTAATGTAGGCCTATGTAGGACAATGTAAATGCGAGTATTAGTAAAATAGTTTATAGGCAGACACACTTAAGAGAAGCTTTAGTCTATCATAGCGCCGCACCGTGACGTCATTCAGAAGCCGTCATCATTCCGCATAGTTATTAGTTAACGTTAGAATTATCGGTTTTGCAGCTTAAAAATTAATTTTATTCTATTCCGTTCTCGTCCTAGAAAAATATTGAAATTTTCATTCCTATTCTATTCTCGTTCTACATTTATTTTTCGTTCCAGTTTTCGTTGCGTGGAACAAATTTTAAATAATTATTATGCCTATTTTATTCTCTGGAACTAAAATAACACTGTGAGCAACCAATTCCCAATTTAGATTACTACAACATGATCAATTTATAGCTGCAACAAAGAGATTCTTAGTCTGAAACAACAAATCATATAACTTCAAGAGATACCAAAAGTTTTAGTTGTTCTTTGTTTAAGCTTAATCGGTGAAGAAACCATGCATCATTCATTAACTGAAAGAGAAGTCTTCTGAGTAGATTTATTATTATTGTCTGTACAGTGTTCTTGTAGCGGCAAGGTCGCGTTACGACGCTCTAGAAATTTTCCTTTTTATTATAATATTGAAGAAGCGCTATATAAAACATCTGTAACTCCTTATTTTGAGTCCAAAGGTAATAATATGTATTGAAAGCCTATACCACAGGTTTTCGAAGAAGGTACTAGAGTCAGAGGAGGCAGGACAATGAATGTTTATTGTAACAAGTGAAGAAGTAGCCACTTCAACAACCTAAATGTTGAGTTCATCACTGTCTGTACCTACTTAGTAGGTCCTACTACAGAGAGTGATGAACTTGCGTGAAGAAACATTGATCCAAGTTTCGTAAAGAAATGCCTACCCCTTTGCATGCAACGTATGATTCTTGATCGGATCGTACGTTGCCGAGTCTGGTAGTTTGCTCCAACATTTAAATTATTTCTTGCTTCATAGTGATTATTAGCTCCAACATTAAAATTATTTCGGGTTTCATCATGTCCGTGATTGAATCCTTTTTTCCCGCATTGATAACAGAAATCTGTTCTACACTGGGTGCACTTGATATGATTACATCCGCCGTTCCTTTGAATGTATACCTGAAAAATTTGTATCAAATTTACACCATGCCAATAAATTAACAGAAGTAAACATGACAAATCCAAAAATATAACTGCGCATCAGAGATGCTAAGATATCACCTTTAGCTTATTTAAATCAATTCTATGCCAAGGTCGAAATTTAAGCTTTTTATATAATTTGGTGGCGGTTTAAATGAGAAACCAAATTTCGAGAAAAAGGTACCGGTAACATGGTCTGAAAAATGTGACTTTACAGAAATAACAGAAAGAAGTGTTATTTTAGAATCAGAACGAGTTATCAGGACATCCAGAGTGTGACCCCCTACAATGCATAGGAAAGGTAATCAACTGTTGCATGTCAAACCCTTCCAACATACCAAGAAATGCCAAAGGGCTATGCTTGGCTACGTATATGTGGATATTCAATTCACCCATAGTAATTATTTCGGAGGGAGAGGAAATGAAATACTTAAGTAGTGACTGAAATTGACTCAGAAAGTCAGTCATAGGGAAGGATGGTGGGCGATAAACATTAACAGGCAATACTTGCTTGTTACCAGAATTGCGAATGGCAGTCAAGATCTCAAATGACTTTGGCGCTGGAACAGGCAAAGTGAACATTATGCAGTGGGAGATATGATTTGAAAAGAAAAGCAAGCCACTCACCTTACCACTAAACTATGACTCATTTAGTAAAGAAAAGGTAGGGAGGGTCAGATCATATATGAATGCTGATGTATCTTTGGGTTTTTAGCCAGGTCTCATTCAGAAAAGTAAAATGCAAAGAATGCTCACACAGAAACATATTCAGAAGACTGCAGCCTTGCTTCGAAGAGTACAAATATTTAGACCAATCAGTGGCGGCGCCAGGATTTCAGGTTTGGAGGGGCTAGAGCCCTACGCTGAATATTGAATCGCGCGTGAGCGTGAGAAATTTTTTTGATCTTTTTTTTGTGCACGAAAAATGCGTTTAAAAAGCAAGGGGCAAGCACTTTGTAACGGCATGTAGATTATGCATTTTCATAAAATTGCATAATTACATTCAAACTAATTCAAATCTAAATTTAACTGATTTTTTTAGTTAGTTACTTATTGCGAAACAATATAAATAGAATTATATGTAAAAAAACTCATGAATTTTTGTTAGTTGTTGGTGGCAACGTGTTAACGTGTCAGCTGCCTGGTCTCAGTTTTCAAGTTTCCACTTGGCAATTATTTAACAAAAGTAGCAATAAAAAAGTTATGTTATTACTCCTATAGATGTACTCAATTGAAGTGTGTGCCACACACTGACAGTACTGACTGGACAGGTCAGAGATAGGCAAGACATTGTGGCAAGCAGAGCGATGACACGCACACACACCTACACACACACACCTACACACACATCTACACAAACACACACACAAACACAAACACGTGCAGGTTGCAGCGGAGAACTCTGCCAGTCTAGGCCGCCGTGTCATTAAAGAAGCAAACTCACGGTCCTCACCCCAGGGTCCCCCTCCCCAACTGTTTGGCCGGTAGATCACGTAAGCCGTTGGCCCGTTGGTCGTAGGCTCGTACAGCAGACGAGATAATGTAGATATCACGGACTGCACGGCAGTGGAGACGAGCTGCTGTGCAGTATGTATTCTGTTGTACCGTTGGCTACTGTTATGGAAACATAAGAGGATTTCGATCCCATGTGGAACAAAAAGGCGTTAACCGATAATGGCTTAATGTAGGCTATATTATCACACGGGACAAAAGAGATATCTTGAAAAAATGCAAACCCTTACTTTCGGCCAAAATATGTCAACCCCCCACTTTTGAAGTTCGATGGAGATCGTTCTCCAAACCCCACCTTTGGTAGACGCCTCTGGTTGTAGCCATAAATTTTGCAAGGCTCCTTTCGCAGTCGTGCCATCCAACGTTTGTCTGGCTATTTAGTTTTGTAAATGTATGAAATGTTTGTAGTAATAAAGGACCTCTCTCTTTCTGACTGTCTAATGTCAATTAAAAAATTTTTTACACTTTAATGAAATCCCATATCCTGTAATTCAATAATTATTGTTAAATTCCAACTACCCATTCTTGTAATTGAGTTGTAAAAATTAAAATAAGTAAAAACTTCGGTATAGCTTGACAATTTCCTTATTTTGTTCAGACGTAGGCATATATAAAATATTATATATAAATTTATAAATAATATATATTTATAAATAATATATATATAAATTTAAAAATAATATATCTATAAATTTATAAATAATATATATATATAAATTTATAAAATGGTCTTGGTCTTCTTCTATTGGCCTTAATATGTGCGTGGCCCCCGACAAGTATTGGTTTACTAAATGCAGAGAGACCGACAGACAGAGACAGAGAGATGGAGAGAGAGAGAGAGATGTGGAGAGAGTGGGGAGAGCGGGACGAAGCAGGCATATTGTGCAGAGGCCAGCTACCTCGAGCGCAGGTCTTCTGGCCTTAAAACTTGCTATACAAGGTCATGTGTCAAGCGGGAGCCAAGCCTTGAAGCTCATACATTGCGATGGTCTGTACAGTGTACAACCCTAACTGGATGATGGATGAGTGCTAGGCTAGTCATCTATATCAGAGGGGCCAATACACACTGGGCTAGCTAGCTACGTTTCTGACGCATCATTTCTTTGAGAATAATTGGGGAAATTCTTGTGCTATGGAGCCTGCTATTTACAAGTGGGCATTCAAAGTTTCAGAGATTTCTCGCTTTTGCTTTGGGGGGGCTGAACCACATTTTTTTTGGGGGGGGGGGGGCTAAGCACCACCTAGCCCACCCCTGGCGCCGCCACTGAGACCAATACCCAAGTTCTGATTTATAAACGGACCAGGGTTTATTTCAATGTCACCAGAAGCAGCAGAAGCAAATACAAAGACAACCCACGACGTGTAGTTGAAGATGACAAACACCACCTGGACCAAGAACAGGATGAGAAATATTGTTACTTGCCCTACACAACAGCAGAAAACATGGCCGAACCGAAAGAGCAGCACCAGAAACCAGGAAAAATAAACAGGCCTTAGCCAGGTTCAGAAATAAACAAGACCGCAGTGATGCATGGGCAAAATCAGTGATAGGGTTGTCTCCACTGGATTTAGGAATTGGCAGAAACAGGAACAATGTACAATGACAAACTAAGTAAATAATGAGGCAGCCAGAGTGAATGTCAAATATTTAGAGGCTCTTGTCTTCTCACTCCTATTGTAATCTCATGAACCATCAGATCGTCCTGGATTTTCGTTTCCACAGATTTCTCAAACCATCAAAGAGTTTCTTCTGGAACTTTCTGACGTTTTTGACTTCTGCCCTCGGCTGAAACACTATTTCTATCCATCCATACACACACACAAGTCACACATACACAAAACACACATACACAGTAATATACACATACATGCATACATACACACATATAAATTACATACACACAAAGGCTAAAATACATACGCAAATATACAAACTAATAATAATTTATATTGACCCCATTAAAGAATGGCACATATTACAAGAATAGTAGAATTGTCCCGGAAACAAAAGGCATAACCAAAAGGAACAGAAGTTTTGCTTAATTAGGGTCACCTACTAGATATAAGAAACGTGATGATAAATTGACATTGATGTACAATGAATAGCCATCAAGACTAATATAAAAGCAAAACCTAACGATACATGCATGCATGCAAACATACATATATAAATGCATGCACACAAACACACGGACATACATATATACATTGTTGCAAGAACACGTATCGTTAAAGTCAAAGTTCGTGAAGAATTTCGAATGCATTATTATGACCGTCGGTTGAAAAAGAACTTTTGTAAATAATTCGGAAACAACTGACTTTCTTGTGGAAAGAAATGTGACTTGGTGCTGAAGCAAGTAGTTAAAGGATTTTTCGTCGTTAGTTTTGGATGAGACGAACCCAGACGAAAGCATACAAACATACATACATACATTCATAGATGCATATGTGGCGGCAAGGCCACAAGGCTTGAATGAAGGCTGATTTAATAACAGCTATCCTGTTGTGCTCTCAGGCGACGAAATGCATTAGAGGGCACCAGCGGTCGATTCGTAGATGCAAACGGCCACGTAATATTAAAATCGATTGATATTTAAGTTGCAGTTTATTTTTCCATTTTATTGCTTTGAATTATTAATTAACATTAAATAAGACGCCTTCCGGTCCAATATTCAATGCCTAGAGCTAGGGCGTCGCTTAATATAAATGGTAGATCTCTCTATTTCAGACACCTGGAAGATGGTAATGGGCCACTATATAAGTATGGAGGCCAGAATATATTTTACGTGCTAAACCATAGCATGCAGATAGATGAATAAAGGCTGCCTCACGGTGCATTGCATATGACGTAGAGTGGCGACGCTGCTCTCTACATATAAGTAGTACGATGATTTCGTATTACTTGGTCAATGGCAGAGTCTGGTTTCGGTTACGAATATATATTTACAGGGCTAATCAGTGCGCTCCCGAATGACAGCCGCTGCAAACGCGGTCAGACCAGTGCTGGTGCCGCTGATCCAACGGGGCTGAGGCCCACCGTGTTGTAGATCGTGAGAGTCCGAGTCTGATTGTGGGAGGTTAACCGGCTGAGATAACCTCGGGGAAAGACCGATCGTGAGAAATAAAGGCTCACAGGTCTATATCGGTAAAGTCCGGGAAGGCGATACCGCTGGTGACCGTTCGATAGTCCAGGTAAAGACCCCGGTGAGAAGTTTATTGTGAATTGTCTGCATCCTCGTCTTTTGCACAGAACTGTTTGTGCAAAAGACGGAGGAGCAGACCCCGTTGGCGATGCTCGATTAATACGGGAAAAGACCGTTCGTAAGAAATCAAGGCTCATAGGTCTGTATCGGTAAAGTACGGGGAAGCAGATCCCGCTGGTGACCGTTCGACGTGTACGAGGAGAGTGACCCGGTTGGTTCCGTTCGAAGGTACGGGGAAACAGACCCCGTTGGTGACAATCGATGAACACGGGGAAAGACACCGGTGGTCCCATTCGATACACACAGGTCTGTATAAATACGGGGAAGGTGACCCTGCTGGTGACTGTTCGATTAATACGAGGAAAGACCCATTTGGTTACGTTTGATAGTACTGGGAACGACCCCGAGGGTGACCGTTCGATATCTACGGGGAGGGTGACCCCGTTGGTTCCGTTCGATAACATCGGGTAACTACCCGCCTTTCTTTTAACTGGCGGGACTTACCGCAATATCTCAATTCGTGGTCTAGCCGAAAAATCTCAACTACACATGATTTATTAAAGCCCAAACATATTAGAGTATACAATTCACAATAAACAATTCTACATTTATACGTCTTAACTCGCGGTCTACCGGTCTTTGGCTGTCTAAGTCCGTCATAGTTACTCCCGCGGTTTTCTCGCTTTTTCCTACCTAACTCCGGTCTACCGCAAATCTCGGCTCCCGGATCTATCCGACCAAATCTTGGCTCGTGGTCTACCCGCAAACTCTTAACTTGCGGTCAACCCGCAAACTTCTCAGTTCAGGAAACTCCCCGAACAATCTGACCGTGCTTTGTTCAGGTGTGTGGAAGACAGGAAACTTTCCGCAGTGGAAAGTGAAAACGCAGATCTGTGTGAAACAACGCGGTAAAAGTACTGATAGTTACTCCACTGGTGCCGTTAGCATAATCGAGTCTGAGTACTCAGAAACGAAGCCTACGAGTCTGTGAGCTCCTGGGAAAAACACAACCGTAAATGGTTATGTAAACCGGGCAGGTATATGCCGCAACGAGAATATACAGCGGGCCAGATCCCTAGGTGAAGAGTACGATAATCCCATGTATGCAGATAAATAAAATCAGACCAAGAGTAAGCGATACGTGAACGTTCGGGTAGTCGGGTACCCAGGTCCGGCAGAGACACGTCCGCGTTTCCCTAGCCGAAAATCAGCTAGTTAGAATCCATAGGTGAGGAGTACGATAATCCCAAGTATGAAGGGAAATAAAATCAGAAAAAAGAGAGTGATACGTGAAGTCCGGGTAGTCGGATATCCGGGTAGAACCACATTTGCTTGTCGCAACACAGCTCTGAGAACTGACTGAAGTGCGAGGTCGGGCCCCTCGTGCGCAGGTCGGAACAAAGTTCTGTATGTAGATAGGAAGGTTATAGAGAGAAGACCTTCACTATCAGTGCCATAGAGACCCTTACCGTTTTCTTTCGAAGCAGAATTTATCACCGTGTTGGTCGATAATTACCAACACAGAAGACGGATAAGGAAATTTACTCCGTAAATGTGGTGCATGACAATATATTTTGAGGCCGGTATGCCGCACACGGAAAAGCAGCGAGCGACACGTGGCGGTGGGAAGACGAGTTGTCTAATGGACAGGTGCCTAGACGACGTGATGCAGAGGCAGTGAGAGGGACACACTGACAGTTGCCAATAGACAGGTGTCTAGGACGATATGACGTAGACTTGTCATATGTATTCCTTGAGAACTTAGAAAACGTTTGGTGTCCCTTATAAATGGCGTTTGTTCAAGAGTCACAAGATGTAGAATGGTACGTCAAGGTTTAGAGTAGGTGGAGAGTTGGAGGAAGCCCGTAGCTAAGAAGGCACACAAAAGAGGTAGACTCCTGCTGGTAAAAGAACGAACCCTGCTCTGAGAGACGGCCATCCTCAGGACGTTGCCCATCCGCCGACCGCGGAAGAGGCAGAGTCAGACCCCGAGACAGAACTTTGTATTATAGCTTTTCTTAAAGGAGCGGCCAATCCTGAACCTCCTATGACAGTTTCAGTGACTATGGGCAGAATTAGAGAACGGCCATTAAATTTTTACGTTGAAAGTAGACAAGGCAGTGACTCGGGCGGCTCCAGACGGGAAGTCGGCTGGAGTCAAAATCCGCCCGGCGCAACGAGGTTAGGTGTCCGGACGGGCGAACGCCACACATACATTCATACATACACAATTACACATACATACATAACACATACATTCAGACATAAATATATGCATGCATGCACACACTTACGTGCATACATAAACATGCACACATGCACATGAACTTATATATATATTTATATATATACCCAAATACATGCACACATACCTGACACTTTGGACATTTTTGTGCATTAATCTGTCCAGAAGAATAGTCTAACACCCATTTCTTGAATATCTCATCGTCTCCTGAGTGATATTCACTGCATGTCATGTTTCGATGCCATGGAACTTGACAATTAAAACACCAACAAAGATCGCATCCAGGACAACTGATTCTGAGTCCATCGATACTTCCATTCGACGTGTCTATTACTGTAATATAACTGCATCGAGGACACGTTTTTCTATAAGGATCCCCTTTTGCATTGACGACAAATTGTTGATATTTTAAGAAATTAGTTCCATCGACTGATTTGCTTATCTCAGCTTCTGACATGATATAATTGCAACCATGATTGGGACAGGTAATATCAGTTACTCCTTTGCTAATTTTCAAAGTAAGATAAGTCCTGATGCAATCAGGACAAATTAGAAGCTGGCAACATGGGCGAATGTCATCTGTGGAAATAGAGAAACAGATGTCGCAAGTCTTTCCAATGTTAAGAATAACACTTGTTTCTTCTTCAACTCTGTTGATATATTTTACGCTAAGTGACTGGATATCATTATCTGGAATATCCGTGCTGGATTTTTTGGAGCGGCTATCAGGATTTTGTTGCAGGTCTCCGTAATGGAAAGACTCAGATTTAGCTCGCATATTGTTGCACTCTCTGCTGTCTTCTAAGAACTCCGGTCCAGGGTGTTCTGTTTTGGCTTCATAAGACCATGAATTGCAGCAGGTTTCGTTACACGCAGCTCCTGGATGCCATGGAGATTCGCATGTGAAACACCAATCCATTTTGCACTGGCAACAGGTCACATGAAGTCCAGATGCCATTCTGTTCAAATGCTTTCTTCCAACAATCGTCTCAAGGTTACAACGTGGACATGGCCTGCGACAGGTTCTTTCACTCGTGTTAAGACTATTCGTATTTTTGCCATCAGTCTTGATTTGGACGCAACCTTCCTTAGGATGCGTTTTTCCTGTTGTCTTATCATCTTGTTGCGACTCAAGAAAGCCTGATCTAGGATGTTTCGAACCGACGTATTGGCTTAAGCATAGTTCTCGAATTTTAGAATTATAGCAGGGACGGCAAATGTTATGTGTTTCATTACCGCAGAATTCACAAGTTCTGTACAAAGAGGCACTTCTCTCACAGCTTTCATTGATAGTTGAACGCGGTGGTAAGTGGTCTCTCTTGCTGTATGGTGTATTTTGTAGTGGCACAACAACGTTTGAAGTTTTCTCTATCTGAAGCATGTTTATTGAAACTCCTGTGTCAAAAGGCTCAGTATTTCTTACTGCAGCATTATAACTATCCATTTTGTAGCTTGACGTATGCAGTTAGGACTTCTTTATTCTTTCTTTGCATTTTCCACGTGCACGGTCTCGCCAATCAGAAACATATGCCAGTCATTGACATTTGACTCCGACTGTAAACAGTAGCGTTGTTCATCAAATGTTGACACATAAGTCCAAAACGCTGAAAGTTGGCCGATTTTTGCAAGATTTTATCTCAACAGGGCCACGGCCAGAGCAGGATCTTCTTAGCAGCGTTCAAAGGACAGAAGATTGTGTCGCTCACAAGCTGCAAGAGCACAAACGATTATAAACTTGGCCTTATTGTTTGTCTTATTATACCAGTCTGAACTAATGACTGAATATGCTCAACTACGTTTCCTACGCAAAAAGTGGGCTATAGGCCTAGTTGTTAGGAAGTGGGGGGAATTCCTTAAATGACTCTGCGCGTAATTTTAGACACAGAAAAACCAGCTTGTAGACTAAAGCAGCGGTTCTTAAAGTGGACCAGACCGGACCAGAGCTCCGCGGACCGGCGCCGGTCCGCGGAGCTCTGGTCCGGTCTGGTCTGAACCGGTCCGTGAAACAGTCCTTAGAACTTCATAGTTTTTCAACCTATTCGCGAAAATGTATAATATTTCAAGCGTATTATAATTAGATATTAAATATATCAGTATAATAAAACTGTAAGTTCTATACATTTAAAAATAGAGTTAGTAAACATTCAATTTTATTTGTCAGTTGGCACTACGAAACACTACGAAGTTGGCCATTAATTTATTCTTCAGTAGCTTTCAACGTGACCTGTACCTATGCATAAATAAACATAACAACAGTGTGAAAGGGGTGAAATATTTCAATGACATATGAGAAATACTTCAGAAATAATGTGAAACTGTGAATCACATCTTGATAATGTAAATTGTAAAAATCGATTTAGTTAGGTTTAGCAACTTTAGCAGCAAATACTTGAACCCTAAGCACAACCCACCGAAACAGCTCTTGTGTCTCCTCCTCTCTTTGGTCTTCGGACCCTCTGACTTTGACGGTGTTCTGCGCTTAACTTTAATTAAAGTAGCAACTTAGAAATAACTAGATTACGATTGACAAACAAGAAACACTTAATGAAATAAAAATACGGCTGCAAACCATATGCAAGAAATCTCGCAACAGTTGAATAATTATTACTCATTGTCTTTCTACCTTTCGTCGTATATAGGCCTAGTTTGTGACACAGTCACCATACTCGGCTGTCGACGCTTCATACCCATGGCTGCCTCTATTGACTAGCTAAGTTCTTATAGTCTCATGCAAATGCAAGCAACGTAGGCCTATACACTAAAGGTACAGTTGTAGGCTATAAGCCTACATGCATAGAATTTCCCAATTTGTCCAGAAAGAATGAGTAAAACCAGGACAATAAAGCGTACAACCTCAAGGTAGAGCCCTGCGACGGCCGCGCCGCACCGCGCAGCGGCCGCCGACATTTCGTGATCGCCGCCGCCGATTTTTTTAAGTCGGCGCGCCGCCGCCGCCGCCGACAATTCGTCGGCGCGCCGATGACAGTCCGAAGTGCTTAATTGTTATTATTGCAATTTTCACGTTTTCCATGATTTCATGATAAAGTGTTACTTTAGCGCGAAATAGAAGAGTGATCAAAGCTGATTATTATGTGTGTAGTCTTTATCTTGATACCAAGAATGCATGGTCTTCCTTACAAAATTTCTTTTTACTTGTACTTTGATGATCTTGTCTTTGTGCCATGATACACACAGTCATTTAAAGCAATACCTTGTTACAAGTAGCCTTTGTTTTGGTACTTCTGTTCCTGTTGCCATTTCCTTAATACCTTGACAGCAAAAGCAATATGAATGTCTTTGTACGTGTACTACTGTACCCGCATTCGTTACTTCCTGTTGAATAGCTATAACTTATTGACTGTAGTCTTTGATGTCTGTGTTCTTATTGCAGTAGTGTAAATTTTTGGCTTAATTTTGTAATTTAAAAGGAGTTCATAAGTGCTATTGATATCAAGATATGCCGTTTAACTAATTACTGCAGAATGGAAGGTATAATTGATTAATACTTTTGGCTGAAATCTATTCAGGTAAACAGTACCATGGTGAGACTTTTTTGACTTAGTACATAATTATATGTATCAAGAATGATGTCTTTCAGTTTAGTCTCATACAAACAATGGTCTAGGGCCTATATACAGAGACTTTAAATGGCATGGCACCCATTCAAACGGGCAGCAGACCACCTGGTAAATTCATTTAAAAATGAACAGGCTTATGGTCATTCAGCCATTCGAACACTATATAAGAAACGTGTATATTTACATTTCACTCCCGGTCTTGACAGCAGCCTCTTTGACTGTGGGGCTGCTGTCACCCGGAATCATCGGTGTGACTTGGTGTGTAGGCCTCTGCCGTATCAGAGCATGTGCAAGTCTATTTATGCAATATGCAAATGCATGCCGTTTCATCTGATTACAATTTGCCAATACCTATACAGATGTGCAGTGTAATTAAGGATTTTCATATTTGTAAGGCAAATGTCTGTAGGTGTCTTCTCTCTCAGTCCATGTGTGTGTAATTTAGCTTCATTGTCATGGAGTGGCTTTAGATAAATTGGCCTTCTTGACTGGTCACAGGACAAACGGTTGTTTATAGTGACTCATACTTATCAAGTATTCTGACTAGGGCACGCCTCCGATTTTTGTTGATCGGCGGCGCGCCGCCGGCCCAAAAATAACCGGCACGCCGCCGCCGACACTATCAAGTCGGCGCATGGCTCTACCTCAAGGTAGCAGTTTTCGATACAAATATGACTCACATAATTTATTATTGTCAGATTTTCCTGGCGCATCACTGTATGTGATACTGATATCACGTAGTTCCGCATTCCCAGAAATTTCTCACTTCTTTGTTACTCTTCTCTAAAGAAGCAATTATAGCAATAATCACATTGTATTGTAGCGTATTGTATTGCATATAACAGCGAAATACAGGCCTGGTATGCTTCATTCGAACTATGGATATTTGAAGTGAGGTCAGCATGTAATAATAGCCACTGTAAGAAATTCTATGACACACGTAGTGCGTTTAAGGAGAATGCTAGAACAACACGAGGAAATTTCCATATTCGTTTGGGTGACCGCCTCATTACATAGCCGTAGTGAATGAGCGATTGTGTGGTTTTCATGGGTTTTCAACTATTTTGATTCTGTGTCTATGTATTTATCACCGTTTGTATTTATTTTCATGTGTCTACACCCGAGTCCGCATTTCAGAATATTCTTAGAGACACATTCCGTTTGTGTTGCTATAGCCTATATGAAAGAACGGTGATCAATAACATGTTTCAGTTAATGGTCGACTCTGCGATGTACGCTAACGATCGAAAAACGTTGACATCATTCCAGAGCCGTCGGAGTCATCGTGTGCTATTCGCTTCTTTCAGTAGCACCTCTCCTTGTCCTGGAAAGAGTGCTTTTCCTCCGAAACCGAAACCATTCACTGCGGTCCTTGTCTAGTCTTGTCCTCTTAGAACGGCGCTCGACTCCCCTGACTGTCCTGTGACCTCCGAGTGAAACCATGGAGTGAGGTGGTTGCAGCTGAACAGGGCGTGGCGGAAGCAGACGGTTGGGTTCCTAGAGGTCGAACAACTCTCCACACGAAAGATCGGCCACTGAAGGCTGTCGACAAAGACGACTGTCAAGCAGGCCTTGACGGAAGGCTTCCAGGTTGAGTGACTTCCATCGTCGCATTGTCACCTACTTGATAAGCGGGCAGGAGTAGAGAAGCTCAACGCTGTAGGTCAGCAGTCCGTGATATGAACTCAATGGGGGCCAAATGTCGATGGAAGCCCCAGAGCAACGGTAGTTGGACTGCAGTCATCTCGTGTAAATGACAAAATCAAGACACGCTTGCTTGATGTCCACAAACGAAATTCCAAATAAGCAACGGTCCATTTCTTTAAAACCTGTATGACATGTGCCTTTGACACGACGTTATGTTAAGCAACAACAAGCCCTATTGATGTTGAGATATTTGTTTTGAAACGCCTGATCATCAGCCTGTTAGGGTCGACGAGCAATAGCTTCTTTGGCCCTGATTCATACAAACAAGTATGCTACATCTAGGCGTTACCTTTGTCAGTGCCTTCTTAAGGCATAGGCCCGCTGGACAGTCGCCAGGGGCCCACGATTTTAGGGGCCCCAAAATAAAAAAGACCACAAAAATTAATGTGTGGTTGAACCCAGTGCACGCGATGCATTGCTTTGCCCAGTGCCTAAAATGCTGCTAAGACGGCACTGACCTTTCGTCGCCTGAGAATTATCTTGGCGTATCTCCATTTTCCAAAATTCCGAGATAAACGAGGTAGAAGTTTGGGCCGCATTTTGCGGAAAAATGAGAAATTCTATGCAATAAGTAGGGCACTGTCAAATTACAGTTCACAACCAGACGTCATTTTAAAACATCAACATTACATAAAGATATTGCATTTAAAAAATTAACAATTATAGTTGTTTTTCTGAAATTTGTGAAAATTTTGTATAAAATGGATTTACAAATATTACAAACCATCTTTCTGAAAACAAAGACATGAAATGATTAAATTAAGCAACGACCAATTATTACAGAGTGTTTTCGTTAAAATATTCATTTATATAGTCCGGATTTTTAAAAGAAAAACTTTTAATTGTCTGGATATGCGACACTATAGTCCAGCTAAGCGCACAGGTTTATACTGTTGTATCTCCTGCGCGTCCAATCAGCGACGAGCTTTCTGTGGACATACAACAACAGAGACTGCTACACTATGAATGCTGTATGGAGATACGATAAAATGTTTCTGAAAACAGGACATACGACAGTATATTTTGTTGAATATCTTTAAAACGACCTATCGTATCTCCTAGCCATTGAAACTGAAGAAAGATCAAAAAAATTCTGCTACAAATCAACCCTTAACTACACACTTAGAAATAAGCTTACCAGACGTTACCATATGAAAACGTGTGTTACCATATGATAAGCAAGGTTACTAGTCGAACTTGTAGTAACCTGAGGTTACTTACAGACTTCGATTGGAGGGTCTGGCGAGTAGGTTACTTCAAAGTAGCCTAGGTAGAGTAATAAGCTTAATGCTTGAGAATTTAATATTGAAAATTCAATACAATTAATTTAGAAACAGCGGCTATAATATTGCAAATATAATTATAGAAGAACAAAATGATGATGAAGAAGAAGAAGAGGAAGAGGAAGAGGAGGAGGATGAGGAAGAGGAAGAAGAAGAAGAGGAAGAGCAAGAGCAAGAGCAGGAGGAGGAGGAAGATGAAGAGGAGGAGGAGGAGAGGAAGAGGAGGTGGAGGAGGAGGAAGAGGAGGTGGAGGAAGAGGAAGAGGAGGAGGAGGAAGAGGAAGCGGAGGTGGAGGAGGAGGAAGAGGAAGAGGAGGTGGAGGAGGAAGAGGAGGAGGAGGAGAGGATGAGGAGGTGGAGGAGGAAGAGGAGGTGGAGGAGGAAGAGGAGGAGGAGGAGGAGGAGAGGAGGTGGAGGTGGAGGAGGAAGAGGATGAAGAAGAAGAAGAAGAAGAAGAAGAAGAAGAAGAAGAAGAGCAGGAGGAGGAGGAGGAGGAGGAAGAGGAGGAGGAAGAGGAAGAGGAGGTGGAGGAGGAAGAGGAAGAAGAAGAAGAAGAAGAAGAAGAGGGGGAGGAAGAGGAAGAGGAGGTGGAGGAAGAGGAAGAGGAAGAGGAGGTGGAGGAGGAAGAGGAAGAGGAAGAGGAAGAGGAAGAGGAGGTGGAGGAGGAGGAAGAGGAAGAGGAGGTGGAGGAGGAGGAAGAGGAGGAGGATGAGGAGGTGGAGGAGGAAGAGGATGAGGAGGTGGAGGAGGAAGAGGAAGAGGAGGAGGAGGAGGAGAGGAGGTGGAGGTGGAGGAGGAAGAGGATGAAGAAGAAGAAGAAGAAGAAGAAGAAGAAGAAGAAGAAGAAGAAGAAGAAGAAGAGCAGTCCCTTAAGCTAGTCCTGAGGAAGCCATGGGTATGAAGGGTTAGCGACTTCATTTTCTTGGCCTCGGCATATGAGGGCGGGTGGCCAGTTCCCACCATCGCCTTCTCATCTTCCCACTGACAGTGTACGGTCAGTGTACTCATCATAGCTGAGTTGGCTAGAAGGTGCGGGTGGAACAGAAATCTCCAAGTAAATTTCTGCCCTGTCGGGGATTTGAACCCCGACCTCTCGATCGAAAGTCCACCGCGCTAACCACTACACTATCGCGCACGCCGGCGCCGGGCATCAAACCATTCAAAATAGTTATAAAGGGCAATTAAACACATGTAAATTTATTTAGTATTGTTAATAAGTGAAAATAGGCCCTATGCGTAGAAAAATAAAACAAGTTTGTAACATTCTGAAAAACCGTGGTAGTGGCCTACTTAAATACTAATGCGCACTACTACATCGAACACGGCGCCGGGCATCAAACAATTCAACTGAAATTCAAATTCAAATTCCTAAGTTGATACGCAGTCAGACAGAGAAACAACTAACATGATAACATCCAATCACAGTTACACCGTCGGACATTTAGGCAGATAATATAGCCTACAGTTAAATACATGCCAGGCAGACAAAGTTAGCGTTTAGTATGGGTTAAAAGTCACCCTAATAGCGTGCGCTCTTTAGCTCATCTGGTAGATGCGAAGGGTAAACATCGGAGTCAGAAGCCGCGCAGGTTCGAATCCATCCGGTTTGAAAATTTTATATTATGTGAAATAAACACTAGCAAAAACTTGTTAATTTATGTTGTGAAATAAACACTAATAGAACTGTAGATTTTTAATGTGTTTCTTTCTAGGCGTTTTTTTAATCTTATTAAACTAGTTTTCCAATATATGAACTTTCGTGGTTGTTAACATAAACACTAATAGGCCTATTAGGCCTACTACCGTAGGCTAGCACCCTGTTGTCTCCTCGGCTTGACCTCCCCGAACTTTCACCTGGCACCGGAACGGACAAGGCGGACATGGCTATTGCGGACTTGATTTGATATAGCGCCGGTGTATAAGCTGGTCTCCCTGACGTGGCTTTTGTGTGGCGCTGAGAAATTTCGGAGATTTACATTTAGCGTCGTGAATGCAAAAAAGTTAATAAGTAAGTAGCCTTCGTGGCATCTAACATGTGCACGTGCATTGCATTATATGGAACGATGGCATAAATATTTAACATCACGACAGGAACAAATGCATTCGCCTGGCAAGATTGAACTTAAGAAACGTCGACTGTTTCTGGTTTTTCTTACCGATCGGATTTTGACCTGACTTGTCACTTCTGTAACAGATAAGTTTTATCAGGACATTTCTTGAAGTAACCATCTAAAAATGCCTTGGACATAAAACTACGTTAAAGTCACAAAATTAGTATTCAACAGTCATAGGCCTATTGATTTTACTAACAGGTATTGAAAAGGGTACGTCGAGCTCTTGCGAAGACGACGTTTTTTTCCATTGTCAACGATTTATAATTGTGGGTGCAGAAAATTCGTTTGGCACCTCGTAATTGGAGTGGCGCTTTAGAAGTTTGGAGATTACGATTATATACGATGAAGTGGTACTAACAGTTTTTCCCGGTGGCTTCTTTAAGAGATTTAAATATCGGGCTAGCACGGTCCAAAGTTGACAAACCGCAACTTCTTACAGAAAGAGTATGCTACAGTAAATAACTATTAATCTAGATTAGTCTAAGAAAGGTAGAATATTTTAGTTCCTGGAACATGTCGGTACAAAACTTTAGGTAGCCTATAGACACAGTATAAATAATTAGAGTAATGATTGTCCTTGCATGAATGTTCAAATCATGAGGTCTTGGGCGTATTTTAATCCTATCGTTCTAAAATGGTCTTTGCTTGCTTACTTATTTTACCGAGAATAGTTCTGAGCACCTAAAAATTCTTAATAATGGAAATTAGTCACAGGTAACTAAGTAAAAATGTTGCGCAACATCATCAATGTAATTAAATGAAGGCCAATCGTTGCAATATTTAATTTTTTCACGTACACATTTGCCAAGTGCAACGGACTATATTGGATTTAAGCGCAGTGACACATGCGTGTGAATACGTGAGCGACGCGGTTACCTCGTGGTCGTTAGCAAAAAATGGCGGAGATATTTGGTCTATCGGATCTCCTCCGTGGATCCAATATCTCCTCCGTGGATCCAATATCTCCTCCGTGGATCCACCCCGCACTATTCCGGCTTTCAAAACCAAGTAACTTCACCACTTCCTTCATCCGACTACACACAAGCGCAAGAAGCCTGGTTTCTATGTCTGCTGTGTCCCTCGCGTTGGACTGCTTTACCGGTGTTCCTTGTGACGGTTCCTGTTTTCGCTGTGGCAGCCTTAATACGCTTTACTAATGACGTCGTAGAAGACCTAGCTTAGGTTGATTTATGTTGCGACAGCCTTGGTATATAATTATATATATTATCATTGTTACATAATTATTATTGTGTGGCCTAGCTGTTTTTTCTAAGAGGTAGATAACCTCTCTTATGTTGCGACAGCCTTATTAAGTTTATACTTAAAGTTTACTTCATGTGACCTAGTTTATTTTCTTAATAATATTGACGTTCGCTGTTGATGATTGTGCACGCTTAGTTGTCTTTTGCCCGCTCCCATGTTAAGGGGAAGTTTGCTTACCTGTACTATATGTTCGCTTAGCATAGATGAACTCTCTGGGGTAATTACCTGCGTAGCGTGTGCGAGAGTAATACACTTAGAGTGCTATAATGCTGAATTCTATTCACGATTTACTGTTGAGTGTTGGTTATGTACCTGCTGCCTACTTGATATACTTCCTTTCAATGGCATTTCAAATAACGATGACTTCTGGAGAACTATAAATGAGGACAGCCTTCCCTATACCTGTACACCCACAATCCCCGAAGCTACTAGGCTGAATATGTTTCCAGACAGCTCTGACAGTCGCTACCTCTTAAATAATATTGACATTGACCCTGATGCCAACATCTTTGCCGATTCAACTTGGGATAGCCTGTACTGCACTCCCCAATCCATGCAACCCAAACAGTGCCAGATTAACTATGGCGCAACTGGCGCACTTGCGCCAGGCCTTCTTTCGGGGGTAAAAATTTAAAAAAACATTGAGAAATCCGATTATCCGATCGAATTTGTTTATATAAGTCACAGTCCGGCTTATTTAAAATGTTTAATTTCTAAAACAAGCATTGCATATAAAATTTGGTGGCATTATAAAAACAGGCCTTCTACAGTAGGCTACTACTACTATAATGATGACGTACTAATTAATTGTGTACTGTAATGATGACGTATGACGTAATCAATTTATGCGCGGATCGACCCCATCATCAAATAAAATAATAGATATGCGTACGGAACAGACGACACAGTGTATGTTCCATGTAATATTATTATCTACTATTTTTTTACTAGTGTTTATGTAGCTGCTTATTTCTTTTTTTAATTTTAATTTTTAAACAAATAAAATAAGTAGGCCTAAAGAAAATGAAGAAATTTGAGTCCGGTTGGCAGAAACGTCAAAGAAAACGCGAACTTGAAGAGGTAGGCAAACAGCAACGTGGTAGTATTGATAAATTTATGGCAGTAAAAACACGAGAAGTGCCGCAATTTATAGATAGTGTCGACTCAGCGTCAGAAGCTGGATGCAGTTCAGGCTTAGGCCGCTCAGCAGTGTCAGCACTAATGCCAACAACAGACACCCTTGATTTCAGCAATGATATCATTGATATGCCTAAATCTGAAACTACCATAGATCTACCATTAAAACAAGAGAATCAATCTGTTGGAAGCGTGCCACAAACAGATGCTGCTCTGTGGACTATAAATGAAGATTTGGTCAGTTATTGGCTGCAGATGGGACCTGAACCATGTCGTAATCAAGATGGCATGTACTCTAAAGCCATAAAACAACATGGAAATAAAGTAAAATTGAATAGTACCAAAAGAAAACTAAACGATTCTGCTTTTTTTACGATCTCCTATGATCCTATCACAGCTTGATTTTGTGTTCATAAATTATTAAAGTATGTTTTTCTATATAATTAATTTTTTCCCCATTTTTTTTTGATAATTTGATTGGATAGAGGGCCTACTTTAGTTTTGTTGCATTGTTTGCGCCAGGCCTCTAAAAAGTTAATCCGGCACTGAACCCAAACTTGCCTCCTCCACTTTATTTTCTGCGATGCACCTAAATTGTAGGAGTATTTTAAATAAATTAACTGATGTTGAGGAATTACTGACTCAACTCCCTGTTTCTGTATTGACCCTCACAGAAACTTGGCTCGATACTGAGTCAGCGGACACCATAAATGTATCGGGTTTTAACTTCATTCACAAAGCAAGATCTGGCGGCAGTGGAGGAGGGGTGGGAATATTGATAAGGGAAGACATTCCATACCAGTCATTTGACCCTTTACCCATCAATTCCATCCAAAACACTTTCGAGGGGCTTTTTATTCGAGCTACTTTGAAGAAAGGCACTTGTTTGATCGGAGTAATATATAGGCCTCCTGGATCAAACTTAGAAGAATTTTGTTTAGAATTAGATCATTTATTAACTAAAATCGCTCATAGGGATAGGCATGTAATGATTATGGGAGATTTCAATATTGACTTGCTAAGGGCTGATGACCATCATGGAACTGGTCTCTTTTTAAATAGCATGTCTGCCCATAATTTCCTTCCTACCATAACTAGGCCTACTAGGATAACTTCACATTCTGCGACATTAATTGACAATGTCTATACTAATGCCTGGTCCTGCATAGTCGAATCTAAAATCATTACTTCAGACATCTCGGACCATCTGCCTGTCCTTACTTGCTTTGATTTAGAAACCCCTAGCCATAAAAATTCCCCTTTACCTGACACTCGCATTATAAACGATGAGAATAAAAAAATCTTTAGTGCATCCCTTTCCGAAGCCGACTGGACTTCAGTATTGGCTGCCTGCCATAGTGGGGACGCAAATAAAGCCTACGACTTGTTTCTAGCGAAATATAAACAACTTTATGATGCTGCATTCCCGGTAAAACCTAGCAAGAAGAAAGAGAAGCCTCTATTCAATCACCATTGGATGACGAGGGGGCTCCTTAAATCTAGTAGGAAGAAGAATCAACTTTATCTAAGGTATATAAAAAAAACCTCTCCTGATAATAAAAGCAAGTTTATCTCATACAGGAATAAATTTAAAACAATTAGAAAAAATGCCGAGAGGGATTACTATACAGTCGAGTTCAATAAGTATAGTAATGATCTTAAAAAAACTTGGAATCTTATTCGATCCATAATAAAGATGAGGGAGCAGGAATCAAAAATCGATGCCTTAAAAATTAATGGCTCTATTAGCGACTCGCCTATGCAAATGGCTAATGAATTTAATCAATACTTCTCAAGCATTGCCCATTCTCTAGCTGATAAAATTCCTACCACTTGCTCCTCTATTTATGAGTACTTAGATCCCCCCTACCTAACTCTTTTGGCCTAGTCCCGACTTCAACTGAGGAAATTCTCAATGTAAGTAGGGAAATTCGTAATACTCACAGCAGAGGGATTGATGATATCGATCCCTATGTGGCGGCCCCTCTCATGGCTCTTATCGCTCCCATCCTAGCTGAGCTTATCAACTGTTCCTTTAATACTGGCATAGTTCCACAAGCCTTAAAAATTGCTAAGGTAGTTCCTATTTATAAGAAGGGAGAGAGAAGTGACCCTGCCAATTATAGGCCTATTTCCATACTACCTTACTTCTCCAAGTACTACGAAAAAATAATGTACAGTAGGCTCATTAATTTTGTTGACAAATCCCACATTATTTTCCCTTCCCAACATGGCTTTCAAACTGGTCATTCTCCTTTCATGCCATTAATGACTATGCATGACAAAATTTCTAGTGCATTTGAAAACAATGAATTTTCTATTGGTATATTTTTCGATTTGGCAAAAGCTTTCGATACCGTGAATCACGACATCCTTCTTCGCAAATTAGCAAACTATGGTATCAGAGGCACCCAACTTAATTGGTTTAAAAGCTATTTTGATAATCGTCTTCAATGCGTTCTCTGCAATGGCGCTTTATCTGGCTTAAGGGCGATTAAATACGGAGTCCCGCAGGGGTCTAATCTTGGTCCTTTACTTTTTCTTCTATACATCAATGACCTGCCTAACGCATCACCCATTATGTCTTTCATCCTATTCGCTGATGACACTAACGTCTTCTTCTCTCATAAATCTCACCAAACCCTACTCCAGACTGTCAATGCTGAACTTATCCCAATAGCCGAATGGTTTGCTGCTAATAAGCTTTCACTGAACTTAGAAAAGACAGCTTATATCCTATTTACCTCCCATAGAAAAATCTGCCCCCCGAACTGCTCCACTGCCCTATGTATTAATGGCACTCCAATCTCACAGGTCACCTCTACTAAATTTCTTGGTGTTTTTGTTGATGAACATTTAACATGGAATGTACACATACAAAATATTTCTAAAAAAATTGCAAAAAATGTTGGCCTACTATTTCGAACATCCTACTTGCTCCCCCCTTCCGTTCGTGTAAAGTTATACTACTCACTGGTATATCCATACTTCTCCTATTGCAATTTGGTTTGGGCATCTACCTATGACTCGAGACTGCACAAGTTAGTGACATTACAAAAACGTGCAATGCGCTTTATTGCTGGATCCCCTTTTAACTCTCACACTAGCCCATTATTTCATGATTATAAACTCCTTAAACTCACACAGATTAGAACATTCCAGATATGTAATTTCATGTACTGTCAAGCTCACAACCAACTACCTTCTCCTTTTCTGGGTCTGTTCCTTTCAGGATCAGATATTCACTCACACTTCACTAGGAAGTCTAAATGTTATCGCCCTATATTTGCCCACTCAAACTCTCGTAGATTTTCAATAAAATATACTGGTGCAATAATATGGAATAATGTCCCTCAAAATATCAGGCAGGCCCCAAATTTGCACTCCTTCAAAAGATTGCTACGCGACTTTTTATTAAATGGTTTTGCAATTAGCTAACCCTTCTTTCCTTTTCTTTTTTTCTTTTGTTGCCATCTTCGTTAGTTTATTTAATTGGTTGATTTTGTTCAGTATGTTGAGATTGTAGAGCGAACTTTAGCTTAATCTCATTATACTTCAATATGTTGATGTGTTGGCTTAACCTCATTATCTCAACTTTGTTCAAAGTGTTTCAAGGCATATAATGTGTTGCCATCTTGATGTACTACTACTTTTGTTACGTAGGTGCCCTAGTAGCGGGATTGTTATCCCTTCTGGGCTTCCTTGTTACCATTTATGACTAGTGTACATCTTGCAATTATTGTGCCTTGACAGAATGGTTTCAATAAACTTGACTTGACTTGACTTGATCGGTAACCGTGGCAAATATCGAGAAGCAAAACCAATATCGAGAACTTCTGAAGAATGAAGTAAGTATAAATATATATAACTTATTGCTATATTTTATGTAAAGAAGACGGCGAACATGTCCAATCGGGGTGCCTATACATGTGCTATTAGGCCAGTCAAAAATCGTTGAAAATGAACATCAACCCAACTGTTTACTATGAAAAACCTTTTTTTGTAGAATATTGTTCGGAAACACCTTCCTAACCTACAGTGAAAACCCTAATAAATTCGAACTTGGGGAAATATGTTAAAATCGTGTTAGATTGTGATGCTTATAAACACCGTTTCGAAGCTTGTTGATCAAGACAGGCTGATGAAGTAAGTAAGTATATTCTCTGTTAAGAAGCACTAGCAAACGCACAGCGCTGTAATGGTAAACATATTACAATCGAACAATCAATGTAACGAAATATATAGCGAAGTTACTACGAATCAATTGAGACATAAGGAGGATAGAAGAGGGGAGTAACATTGGATTTGACGTAGCGATTTCACGTGCCTTGCGCATGGCCTTCGAGTGGCGCTTTAGTAGTTTGAAGATTACGATTACGAAGGTAGCCAGCGTAGTTATTTAGGCAAACATGTACAATCGGGGTGCCTATGGGTGTCTTTGCATCGTGATGGTCGATTAGGGTCAGGGTAAGCGTCGTGAGGATCGATTAGGGCTTGGGGTCAGTGTAGCCTAGGTATTTGTGCGACTAAAGAGCTATATCTGCGAGTGGAAGCTGGATTTTAAAATTCAGGGTTAGGGTTAGGCACCCCAATTGTACATGTTTGCCATGAAGTTAAGTACCCATAGCACACAACCTCTGGATTATTCCCTCCAGGGCCTGCACCTGCCCATTTGCAAAACCCCACCACAAAGGTAAAAGCATCCTCTCAACTGTAGTGGCACGTACCACATCAAATAAAAGTTCCCCGAAAGCCCATGCGACTTCAAAACCTGAAGAGCGTAGGACTGTGTTGGTGTTTGATGCAGTCTTGTTGTCCTCGAGACCAAGGTCTTGGTCTCGAGTGCACTCGAGTTCGTTTTTAAAAGTCTTGGTCTTGGTCTTGAGGTTCAAGGTCTTGGTCTTGAGGTTCAAGGTCTTGGTCTTGGTCTTGAGGTTTAAGGTCTTGACAACAAGACTGGTTTGATGTGGCTAGAGAACCCAAATTTCACATTAAGCTCGACACCTAGAATATTAAGAGTATGCACCCTAGCGATACAATCTAGAATGGGAGGTTGGGGCGTACCAATAGTTCTTCGAGGGAGTGTGAATATTATTTCACTGGACTTGCTCATATTAAGACCTAGGTTACAGCTGTGAGCCCAGGCAGTAATGTGCTCGAGTTCCACCTCAAGGCAGCTATAACAGGCCCTGGCCATGTTCTGCAACATTATTTTCCAGCTGATCGCAACATCCCTCACAATGTATGACCTCAAGCACATAAATTCACATTACCTGATAAAAATGACAAACTTTCTGTCAAATGCTCTATAAAAACATAAATTTTATTAACTATTTTAGCCACTGAAACTGTTTTTACATGAATACTTTATACTAACATCCATTAATCTATTGCAGTCTCCATTACTAAACTGTTGTCTGATTTATAATCAATTGCTTTAATTTACAATTTTAGGCTATACAATTAATTTTACTAAAATGTAAGCACAGAATGCTCAATTAAAGAAATACATGCTAGCATACTAATATTTTACTGTGGTAAAGTAATGTCAATTATAAATAATGTTTCTCTCTGAAGAGTTTCCAGTCTGCCGTTAATTGTCTCGTCAAGTTTATACTGAATCCCAGTACTACTGACAAAAGTCCTCAATGGTAAAAGGAGATGGTTAACTGGAATCCAGCATCCATCCCAGCGTCTTGGCCATGAATATGACTTTACAGGACCTTCACCTGATGAAATTTGCCAAAGCATCATCATTTTCGATAGAATGCAGCATAAGTACCAGTCTTGGTTGGTTCCGCGACAACTCGTCTACAGACTTTTCGTCTACGACATTTCGTCTACAACTTATCCAGCTTCTAGTTTGAGGTATATTTTCATCGCTGATCCAACTTTCAGCGATGAAAATGTAAAAAAGACTGAAAGCTGGATTAACGATGAAAATATACCTCAAACTAGAAGCTGGATCAGTTGTAGACAAAATGTCTGTAGACGAATAGTCTGTAGACGAATTGTCGTGACACCGTCTTGGTCATATCCAGCTGCGATGTATAATCCGTTCTGTAGATTTTCCAGCATTAAAGATTCAAATGTTTCATTTACCGGTACTTTAACATTGGTTGAAGCAGCAGAAATTGTAGATATCATGCGATATGCAGTGCCATGTAATCCAGTCTTCTTTGTGTTGTACATCATGATTTTAATTTTTATACTGGTATGCAGCACCTTCATTGAAGCATGCCTTACTCCTGGCAATAGGATTAGGATGTGCTGAATGCTTTTGAAAGACAGACAGTCATTGTATCATGCCCTACATAGTTGCTAATAAAGCATAAGGACATACAGTGAAGTCCTTCACCAGAACAACACGCTGCTATTGGGTGCAGTGTTGCTTGTCTGTTCTCCAACTACAACCCTTGAATCTTGAACCATAAAGGAATAATTTCTCAGCAAAGTCTAACAGCACAATAAAGTTTGTCTTCTGGTAGTTGTTCCTTGCTGCTCCTGAGCTAGACAGACTGCAATGGCTGCGTAGTGAAGTGTAACTGTGACATCAACTCATTTGGCACACATACTCTATGGGTTCCTCTATCACTAACACTTCTACACCATGGTTGATGCAAATCACAACATCCTCAATCAGCAGAATTTGGTAATGCAGGCAGTCTGACTAAAAATACCCAGCGTGATAAATGGTGCATTGTAATATGTTGTACAAGTACATCTTGAGTTGATGGAATGTTCACAATGGTTCTATTTTGTATGCAAATAGTTTTCTCCGAGCATATTTGAGCCTTCCTGCAGTCTATTATAAAGTCTTTCGAAAGCGGTTTTGTTGTCCAGACTTAAATTTTGATAGTTCTCACTGGATCCACTGCACGTTATGTTTAAATTGATAGTTCTCACTGGATTCACTGCACTTTATGTTTAATTTGTTTGTGAATAGCTACAGACATTTATGATGATAAATGGCCAATTTGAGCCATCATTATTCTTCCTTTAACCTCCACAGCTAGATTGTCGGCATGCAGACTACAAGCTTCCATCAGTTTCCTGCATGACACTCCCCATATGTGAGTTCAACTTTAGAAACTGCTGATACTTGATCTTGATCTGGACAGTGTTTCATCTTTTCATAATCAATCCCTTTTCCACATATTAGACATGACTTTGGAAGCTGAATAGTTTCGACAAACTTCTTCTTGAACAAGTGACAGTTGGAGCTTCATATATGAACTAACCATCTGTTTTCTTAATTGTTTTTCGACAATTTTCATGCAGATAACAACCACCCTTCATTTTTCCATAAAGTCCACCTCCTCTTTTGTATGATGCTTGGATTAAAGATTGCAGTCCTTTCAAACCAATTCTTTTCACATCCTTCCCTTCTTGCCGACACACAATGCAAGATTTCATAGTGTTTCTTTTGTAGAAAATATAAATTAATTCCTGTAATAGAAAGCTTAAATTATTTACATTTGCTTCAAAGTAAGCTGAAACAGAAATAAAACTGAAAGAAAAGAATTTTAACACCCCTTTCAATTGTTTCTGGTCCCTAGTTGACCGGGGCGTACCTGATGATGATGATGTAGGCATGACACAGCATATTGGGGCATGGGTGAAATGCATCTATGCACCCGTGTGTCTATATTTCAATTCTACCATGTCTCTCACTGGTCATGTTAACAATATATGTAAATCATCATATATGTTCATTCGTGATATACACAGAATTAGGCGTTATGTGCCCATGTCTGCAAGGTTATTTCTGGCAAATGCATTGGTTTCCAGTCGCTTAGATTATTGTAATTCGCTTCTTACTGGTATCAATAAGGCAAACATCCTGAAGCTGCAGAGATTGCAGAACTCTTTAGCTAGAGCTATAACGAATACATCAAAATATCAACATATTACCCCTGTTCTTAACTCCTTGCATTGGTTTCCTGTTCAGCAGAGAATCATTTTCAAATCGGGGCTCATCGTTTATAAAATTTTAAATTCTGGTCAGCCACAATACTTAAAATCAGTTTTTACTCCCCAGACTTATCATTATTCAACAAGGTCATCTGATTATCTTTGTCTGGTTATACCTAAGTCCAGAACTGTTCTTGGTGAACGAGCTTTTTCGGTTGCTGGACCTACTTTTTGGAACTCTCTTCCTGTTTGTGTTCGCTCTGCTCAATCGCTTTTGTCATTTCGTTCTCAACTTAAAACTTATCTCTTTCAAATTGGTTACCCACCATAGGCTGCCTCTCTGTCTTACGGACTGACCTTCTGGATTTTGACCTGATTACGGCTTGGTTTTGGTGTGCCATCGGTTGATGCCTTGTGCATTAGACACCGGCGCAATAGAAGTTACTAATTGTAATATATCAACGAGTAAATGCGTCCAAAATTTCGTCCTACTGAATCAATTTTAACCATGTTACTTGTATAATATTCAAATGTAATACAGCATTAACGAACATACCCTCCATAGGCAATTTACCCGTTGTTTTGGACGCACGACGCGCATAGCATTTTACCTGTGTCTATACAGGAAGCACGGTGCAATGACCAGACCACACACTACAGATCTATCATCTACATTAAGTTTCATTTTCGTATAACAAACAATATACACAGTTCAAATAATAAGTATCATCCAAATTTAACCAAAATTATTAGTTTCACTGCGTTTTCCAGCAGAACATTCGTATTTTCCGCCATTTTTTTATGTAAACAAACCCGTCAACTGCCGATCGATCTGCGGAATAATAAATTCAAAAATTTTAATATTTCCCCATTTCGCAATTTCGTCGGGTTTCTACTGCATATTCTCCAGTCCATTTCAAAACTTTTTGTGCGAAAAAACCTTTTTCATAGTAAACCAGTGGGTTTACAACTTAATTTGTTGGCCTATATTTGGGTGGGTGTCTTTGCATCGTGAGGGTCGGTTAGGGGTCAGCCCGAATCTCCGAAACCCGAATCCCCGAAAACGCTGAAAATACACAAAAGCCCGATTTCCCGAAAACAGTTTTATAGAAAGCCGAACTCTCGACAACTATTCAAAGTTAAATTGTAAACTCTTATACATAACACAGACCTAGCGTCGCCTTGATGTATCTCGATATAATGCCTATTCATATGTTTACTTGTAATTTGAGTATAAAATCGATTTCGGGGATCCGGCCGAAATTCATTTCGGGGTTTCGGGCCGGACCCGGTTAGGGTCAGGGTAAGCGTCGTGAGGGTCGGTTAGGGCTTGTTAGGGTTAGGGTCAGTGTAGCCGATGTATTTGTGCGACTAAGAAAGCTATAACTGCGAGTAGAAGCTGGATTTTAAAATTTAGGGCTAGGGCTAGACACTCCGATTGTACATGATCGCCAAGAAGACATAACTTTGAAGCATAAGCTGTCTTTAATATAAAGTTATAATGCTGACCAGACTTTGAATCTTCCGCATGTTTATTTAAGTAAGTAATCTTTTATTAGCACGCTGACACTTTACAACAACAACATATATACACTGGCGAATAATCGCACAATATCAGAAAAAAATGATGCAATATTATAAACAGGGTAATTGCGAAGACTGAGTGCCTCCCTATATGCACAATATGGTTGCCACCGACTTCGCTCCAGTAGAGTGCCGCTGCCTACCAGCCACATCCCACAATGCAATGCGCTAGGTAAGTAAGTAAACGAACACTTGAAGTCAAATCCACACTTGAAGTAAAACCTGGGATTAAGATTACTAAGGGATATGAAGCCGATGAATATAGGATCTTTCATCTAGACTATGTGTGTGGCTCACATCCGGGACCTTCGGTAGTCAAACATGGGTCGCTTATAGCGCTGGCTTAACTAAATAAAACGCTTTTATCAATGAGAAAACGTCTTCAACAAATTATAAATAGAATGTGTTCAAAGGAAAATTTTTATGATTGGAGTGATATTAATTTGGATGAACTTCTCGGTGTCCTTAATTATAAATCGCTAAAAGAATCTAGAGCGATTCCTTGCGCTGTGTTTATTTCTGCTCTGATCCGAGTCCTAAGAACCCGGATGACGCCCACAGACATCGCCTGCGATGAATCAGAAAAGACGAGCTCTGATTGGTTGACTCGTTGCGGCTTCATATCCCTTAGTAATCTTAATCCCAGGTAAAACGAACTTTAATTTGATTGAAAATTTAAATATATGCATATATTTTAAGAAATGGTTTAATCCGTTAGATATAAACCAAATCATTCAGTTGTGTTTGTAATATGTGTTCGTTTTACTTACTTACTTAATAATAATAATACTTACTTAGCACATTGCATTGTGGATATTCCCGGTAGGTAGCTTTTTTATGTATATAATATAACGGATTAAACCATTTCTTAAGATGTATGCATATATTTTAATTTTCCATCTAATTAAAGTTCAGTTTCGTTTGACTTAAAGTGTTGGACTTACCTACTTTGCGCATTGCATTGTGGGATATGGCTGGTAGGCAGCGGCGCTCTACTGGAGCGAAGTCGGTGGCAACCATATTGTTTATACAGGGAGGCACTCAGTCTTCGCAATTACCATAAACAGTTTCGAAATGTGATTTTTGTTACCAATAGCTATAATCTGAAGAACATAAACTTTACTCAGGTCTACAAATGGAAACAGCTAGCATTAGCCCATACCAATTTTTTTTATGGTTGTACAATGTGCGAATGATGAAGGATTTCTTATGCAGTAGTGTATGAAAGTACGGTAATTCAAATGCATTCCCATTTTTTTTAAAGTTGAATTTATGAAAGTGCTTTGCAGTTAGTAATGGGAAGACAGTGATGAGTTGACTGGATGCTTAAAGAACTTCAGTTCAGTTTTCGACAAAATCTTCACCAGCGTTAAACTGTCACCGCTCAAGAGGTTGCTGAACCAAGCCCTCCGCAAAAACGAATAAATTCTTCCATCCAATTCCGTTGACAGAAAGCCCCCAGGATGGAAGAGCATAAGTTTAGTTGGGGAGACAAAAAGGGCTTGGAAATGTTGGTTCAGTGGGGGGCATTCGTTGAGATCGGTGGAGTTTTAGTGGGTATACAGGGTGCGGCAAAATAAAGTAATCCCCTGCAGTGTGTTGCAAATTCTGTAGCAACCGCTTAGAATTTTTATATAAAACGTGGTAATGATATTGTCTGTTCACATCTACATATAACTTCCAAATGTTATTTAACAATCATGAAATATGACAAAGTTATGTTATTTCAAACACGACACCCCCACGATTTTACATGGTTAAAAATAGTAACTTTGTAAAGAAACAAGAAAAATAAATGGTACAACTTGAAATATTTTTACAACAAAGCTTTACGAATTGCACTTTCAATTTTACATTAAGTGTTCAAAGTGTCCACCATTGGCCTGCACGCATGCCTTTAGCCGTTTGGAAAAGTTCTTGATGGCCTTGTTGATCGGCGCCTGTGGCATATCGTCCCATATTGACTGCAAAGCGGCTTTCAACTCGGCGATTGTCTTTGGCTTCGGCTTGAGTTTGTGATACCTTTCCAGCATGGCTCCCCACACGTGATAGTCAAGGGGGTTGAGATCTGGGGAATTTGGTGGCCACTGGCCTTCTCAATGATCTCAGGACAGTTTGCGTGCAGCCACTCCTGCGTGACACGTGCCAATAACGCAACCGTAAAATTTGCACGTTATAAAGCGTGGACTTGTCTCTGTTCAAATAGCATAACTTAGTCAATTGTTGTGATAATATAATGTAATTTGGCAATTGTACGTAGATATGAATGAACAATGGCCGTGTAAATTTTCTTATAAAAATCCAACTTCGTTCTTGAGATATCAACCAAACACTGCAGGGGATTACTTTATTTTGCCGCACCCTGTAGATGTTGGCTGCAAATGTCACATGGTGATCAAATTTTAACTCTTCTCTGAAAAGAACACCAAGTAGTTTAATAAGTTTGACTCTTTAAACATTGTTGATAGGATCCGGATGAGAAAAGAGTCTTGGACTCAGTCTGTGAAATATAGTCTCTTTGGTCTTATAAGAAAGATTAAGTGTCATTGTTCAAGGAGGTCCAATCCTTAATATTAGCAAATTGAGTTTACAGGCTAAAAGGAGAGTTTTTGGGACGAGAAGCTTAGTATATCTGAAGACAACACAGAATTCAGTTGTATACTTAATTGACCTTCTATGGGCCCATATTGGTTAACTGAGCACTTTCATTTTTCACTTGTTACCAGTCCCATTTTTGGACCAAGGATGAAGGTGTGATAGAGAAGAGGCTAATTATCCTTGTTATGACACGACGTGGTTGTATTATTGTATTGTATCTAAACATTTATAAAGCGCCTCTCACAGTGTTCGCTAATCAGAGGCTCTCCCAGTGCGAAAGACCTAGTGAATAGAAAGTGGTTTTAAGACAGCAGAACGAGGCACTTGGGCCACCAGCTAATAAAGAGGCACGTGTCATTGGAGGGAGTTGATTCCACAGAGCAGGACCAATGCAAGAAAAGGCTCGAGTTTTGGCCATAGTGGTCTTGGCTCATGGTACAAGAAGATCATGGCGATTAAGCGATCGCAATGGACGGAGGAAAGTAGCTGAAACTGGCAGACGAACAATGTTACAGAGGTACTTGGGTGCTAAGCCTGTACAGGACCAAAGGACTAAAGTGAGAACCTTAAGCTGAATCCGAGCAGTAAGGGGAAGCCGATGAAGATGATCGAACATGAAAGTGGAAATATGAGACCAGTGGTGGTTAAACTACAGACACATGGCTGTTACAGAGCATAGCTCATATTAAGCAATTATTATTATTATTATTATTATTTTTTTAACGCCCGATGTACAAAAATCCCTCAGGCTCTAAGAAACTATAAAACAGAAGAATTTTAAGCTTGGAACACGCCGTTCTCGTCTCCGGGGTGTGGTGTGAAGGTGCCTCTAAAAGCAATGGCGTTAAAACGTTGGAGACAAATTGATAGTCTCTGGAAGAGGTAAATTGTCTCCCTTGGATCACCTGAGACTGTAGTTACACGGCGGCCCAACTCTGTCAAAAACTCCCGGCCTGCACGATTGATGGAGCCCATTGCCCCATTGATTATTATTATTATTATTATTATTATTATTATTATTATTATTATTATTATTATGAACACTAACAATGAACTAACAATGAACACATTGTTACTATTGTCTGAAGCGCCATCTCAGACAGAACTCAACTGGTTGGTTCTTCCTTTCAAACGTTATTTGCTGTTTCTTTGCATAATTGTAATTCTTGATCTTGATCTTATAGCAGCTGCACTTAAACCTCCATTTGGTATAATGATGATGATGATATTCGTTTTATTGATTCACCAGATGACAAACCGCACCGTGGCTTACAGAAAAAAGAGTCAATAAGATAAGATAAGAAAGAGATTTAACTAAAGTGTTTAGAATGTTGAGTTTTAAATTTGTTGTTGACTATAGCTGGACAACTCTTCTGATGCGATGCAGTGCTCGTGAATAAGCTGGTGCCCTTGAGCAGACGATGGAGGAATCTCAAGGTAGGCCACATCACTCATTGTCTCTTGCTCTGATGTTTTCTCCTGCCCTATCACACATCTTTTGCTCAAAGCTGCTTTACATCATGCTTTCAATCTGTTTTAATCACACCTTCACTTAAGAAACCTGACCTGGACATCAACAGCCTGTCTAACTTTAGGTCCATCTCCTATCACAATAAAATGTTTAAGGTTGTTAAACGGCTTTTCCTTATGCGGTTTAAAAACATTTCATCTCCTAACTTTAGTCCTTACCAGGGTCATTTCACATCAAATCAAGAAGTGCAAATAAAAATTTGCCACCACTCCTTTGGAATTTTCTTAATTTTTTGTACATAAACTACATGCAAAATTAGGAATTACTGTGAAACATTTAGCAGATTATCTCAACATTTGGCCAAGATAATATATTTTTGAAGTTGATAGGCAAAAAATGGATCACGAGAAAACGGCATGATCCACCAAGTTTGGACTGTCATATCTTGGCTAGAAAATGAGCTACAGGGCTGAAATTTTTTAATGTAATCAGTTTGTTGTGCTCCTTCCAAGTATGCAAGAATCTGGGTGGTGCTGCCTTGTAGTATGTAATCTATAAATTTGTAAATATTGTGCAGAGGCCAATTTTCACAGTTCCAGACATCGTATCAGCAGGCCAGAGTGATACAATAATAATACTTGAACATGGGGCTCAGCAGACATATAGTTAGTACCTGATTAGTTACAATAATATATGATAAGCAAGAACATTCTTGTGAACAGTCAGCCATTTTCTTTTGAGAAACGGTGGGATTCAAGTCACAACATCTCAGAAAAGCACTTGCAAACTCAGATTGAACACCTTTTTAAAATTACATCCCTAATTCTGGTACGTTATACAACAGAGACTTTTGTGTATTTGTAGACTGCACAGGAAGTTTTGACGGCATTTGATGCAGAAAGAAGAGTGATTTCAGAGTACATATCGATCCATTGTATGGTCATCAAACACAAAACTTCAATGGTTCAGATTTTGGTGGCTGACCTGATTTCAGAGTGTGAAATGCTGTAAGTCTAGTACATGATAATACATGTTCATGGTTATTGAGTGATGTCATGTGATATGTAGTTTATCTATGATCTAGTTATGTCACCTACCAATAACTGAATAATTTGCTTTTATTTTTCCAAACCATTTCCAATTACATTGTTATGGTTTGTATGAGCAGCGAGCCAAAAAGTTGTGGGCTCAAATCGATGGTTTTATGACACAAATATATTACGTCATCATGTAAATGTGGCAAAAATAATCTTGCATGTTGCTCGACTGAGTGCAGATAGCTTATATTACATCTCATGTAGATGAGATGGGGATGGGGACAAATTCCATCCTCGTTGGGTTCTTTTCAGTTCATCGAACCTTTATCCTTAAATCTGTTAACCTAATCATTAATATACCATTTCATGCTTTCTTGTGTTTCATATAAATAGTTATCCTCTTTGCTGCAGAATGTAGCCCTTGCTTACAAGAACAAATTTAGTGTTAAGAAATGAACAAAATTCCATTAAAACTGACCAAGATATTGACTTTGAAAACTGTTACTTTGAACTGTAAAATATAGCCATCTAGGTCAGCAGAATATTATTAATTATAATTTATATTTGTGTTTGTTTTGCTAAAGGATTATAAACATGTATCTAGGCTACATCGGCAGGGCACTATTGCAAAAGTAGTTTTATGCTCCTGGCGCTTAAGGGCGCTCAAGTCATTCTCGTGAAAAGTGACTTTAATCCCTTCTATTTACACAGTGACAAGCCATCCGATTTTATATTCATTATATAATCATAGTATAAGTAAACAAATCATATTATTAAATAATTGATGTATTTCTTTTTTATAGCTATTGAAATGGAGTGTGCTGTTCACTTGTTGCCCTACACCCTGACTGCACTGCTGAGAAAAACAATCAAGTTGCAGGACACATTTCATTCATATGTCTTTGGTAACAATATTTTTTTTTTTTTAATTTACAAGTGGTGGATAGTCATAATTTTTTACTTGCAATTAGGCTATGGTGTGCTAGAGATGTCAGTGAGTTAAGTCCATTCATTTATTGGAAAGGTTAAAAGCTTTTGCAAGCTATTATTTAGCGACATGTACAAGTAAACCATTTTTGTAATTGTAATCGAGAATTTATATAGCGCCACTCATAATCAGAGGCACTTTTGCGACCCGGGTGAGTGTAAAAGAAATGTTTTCAAGCGCTTGTGGAACTGGACAGGAGAGAGAGAGGACAAGTCTACTGGCCTGAGGCAGGCGGTTCCAGCTGGAAGGGCCAACAACCGCAAAGCTATGAGACTGAGCCGTAGCAGTGCACATCCGAGGAACAACCAAGTGGCCACGGGCTGATGACGAGAGAGATGACCCCCGACCAGACAAACTGGAAATGGGGTTCAGTAAGCCCTGAGATAAAGTGGAGTTTGTTAAATGCTGCATTGTAGTTTTTTGCTTGTTACCAGTCCCAAGGATGAAGATGAGGCTAATCATCCTTGTTATGATATGATATGGTTAAACTACAGACACACATGGTTGTTACAGAGCATAGCTCGTATTAAGCAATTATTATTGTTGTTGTTGTTATTATGCAGAACGCTATCTTTGTTATTATTGTCTAAAGCGCCATCTCAGCAGAACTCAGACAGCGGTGGCAATGTCCTGCAGATGGCGTGCCCCAATTATAGAGCCACCACAACTGGTTGGTTATTCCTTTCAAACATTATTTGCTGTTTCTCTATGTGTAATTATAATTATTATTCTCCTTGGTCTTCTAGTAACCGCACTTGAACCTCTACTTGGTATCTCTGGACAACTCCTCAGATGCGATGCAGTGCTCGTGAATAAGCTGGTGTATTGAGCTGGCAATGTATGAATCTCAAGGTAGGCTACATCGCTTATGTCTGGTTGCCCAGTATGGGTGGTCGATATTCTGGTAGACTAAACTAGCGGTGCAGTATGTTGGAACGGCAGTATGTCTTAAGTCATTGCATTTAGGAGTGGTGTAAGGCAGGGGAGTCTCTATCACCTTAATTGTTTAACGTGCTTGTTTATAAAATTATTATGGAGTCGAGAGCAGCTGGTCTGGGTTGTTGTATTAACAAATCCTGGTTGGGATGCATCATGTATGCAGATGATATTATTTTGCTATCTGCATCGGTGGTTGGGCTTCAGGCTTACTAGATAAATATGGTGTTTTTAGTAGTCAATTTGGCCTAACATTTAATAGTTTTAAGATAGATGGCTCAGTATCAGTGAGGTTTTCTCAGTTTCAGCTCATTAAATTAAATGCTTGCTGGTATAATGTGTATCGTAAACTGTTTGGTTTTCATACATGGAATCAGTTACCTTAGACCTAGTCCTTCCACGCGCTTGCAGCGCATCGGGCGACACAGCTCCTCCACGTCATTCTGTCCTCTGCAGCTCCCTCATCCTCTTCCCATGTCATCTCTCCGTCGTCCAGATCCTGTACGATTGTGGCTCGCCAGGTCTTTCTCGGCCTCCCGCGTTTCCTCTTCCATCCCGATGGAGTCCAGTTCAGTGACTGCTTCGCGATTCTTTCACTGTCTGATCTGTGCATATGTCCCAACCAGCGTAGGCGTGTTCTCTTCAACATATCCTCCATTTTATCCATAGCCGTTCTCTTCCTTATATCTTCATTCTTTATCTTATCCTTCCAAGTGACCCCTAGTATCCTTCTCTGCCACCGGTGATGAGCCGTCTCTAATTTTTGACTTTAAATCTATGAGAGTTATTGCCTTGTTTAAACTACTTAAGAACTGCTAACTACTGGTTATAGTACACTCAACGTGCTGTCGTTGACATTCAGTTATGGACAGAAGTTTAATTATCTAGTTAATGGTCTTGGTATGTCAGTAAAGGATAACATGTCTTATGTCAATCGCAGGTTTTAACACTTGCACCTCCGGGGTAGCGTTAGCTTGAGTTGGTGTTTTTGTATTTTTATGTTTTTGTATTTTTGGTATTGTTTGGTTTTTGTAACCTTTGTGTTTCTGCTTTGAGGTAATTACAGTATAGACTATGTCTAACCAAAACGCACCTATCTAGACCAAAAACTAAGCGAGAGAGTTTGTTGTAGGTGAAAGCAAAGACGGAAAATGAACTGGCCGGAGAACAAAGGTAGACAAAATTGCACCAGAAACCACAAAGATGGAGGAATGATGCCAGAAATAACCGAGGATAGCGAAGAAGAACCCGAAAGAAAGGAAGACCACTGACATCTAGGGGACGTGGAGAAGGGATTGATTTATCCAGTGCCTCACGAAACTTTCTAAACACAAAATGAACTGTTGTGAAAAATGTGAATAGGGAACATGGACAACTCGTACTTAAAATCAAAACTTGTTATGAATTGTTACTCTTGTCTCTGTATATCTGGTAATATAATGCACTAATAAAACCCATTTCCGATACAATGCATTGTCAGTCATTTGTAGGAAAAGATACGAGTGTGTGCTTAGTTATCAGATAATAATTATTATGGATAAATTCATAGAGTATCAAGCTGAAAATTGTAGTTGTAAATTTATCATTGAAATTTTCCTGTTCTAGTATAGTACTGTATTGAATATTTAACTAATTATTACCACTGAAGAAAATCTCAGGGTTCCATCTATAGAATCCTACAGGAGTCCATGGAAGTAACACTGAAGGTTCCATATAGTAACCTGGACAGCGGACTTTCAAAGAATTATGAGTATTAACATAACTTACTTTTAAAGTATCCTCAGCTTGCCAAGTAGTATCCTAGTCCAGGTTACTATATGGTACAGCTTAAACCTACCACCTAGTGGACAACCCAAAATAAGCTTCAGCTTGTTAAATAGTAACCTAAACAGCTTACTTTCAAAGTATCATGAGCTTGCCAAGTAGTAACATAACACAGCTTACTCTCAAGGCATCGTTAGCTTACCAAATAGTAACCATAAACAGCTTACTTTTGAAGAATCATTAGCTTACCAAATAGTAACCATAAACAGCTTACTTCGAGGTATCATTAGCTTACCAAATAGTAACCGTAGAAAGCTTACTTCAATAGTAACCTGTCCAGGTTACTACATGGCATAGCTTAAAGTAACCGCCTGGTGGACAAGCTCTAGAAGGCTTAAAGTTACTATAAGACAAGGTCCGGGTTTAGAGTGTACTTTTCGAAAAAAAGTGGAGATACGACAAGATAATTCTCAGGCGACGCTTTGTCAGTGTTTCGCATCCTTGACAATGTAACACACTAAGAGAAAGAACGTGAAATGAATTGCTCATTGGAACGTTTCTAACAACTGAATGCATCAGGTATACGTTGAACAAGGTTCTATAATTATAAGTGTATTAACAAAGTCCTACCCGAGACCTGCAGAAGAAAGTAGATCGTCTGCAGCTAAATGAATATTGAAATGTGCAACAATGGAACGCTCTAACCCAGAGGTGGGCAAACTACGGCCCCGCAATTCTTTAGAAAATTTTAGAAAATTTAGACCGCGAGAAGTTTCTCCGTTTTGCTCAAGAGGGCTGTTCTCTAACTTACTATTCCGGTCTCGTCTTGATAGAAAAAACTCTAAGCATTGACTCTGCCGATCTACCTCACTTCTCTGCAGAGGTTTTTGCACATGATCTGTAGCCAATACGCAGAAGTGAAATCCGTTAAGTAAAGCTAATGTTGTTTTCTAAGCAGATGAAAGAACAAAACTACGGGAACTTATCTACCCTGCAGTTGCAAACTGCAGGGTAGGAAAAATATATCCTTCAGCTATCAAGTTTGACAGAAGAGTTCTCCAGACGATTTGTGGATTTTAAATCAATTGACACTGAATTTGCTGTGCTTACTATACCGTTCGCATTTGACACTGACAATTAGCTCATATACGGAACTTAAGCTGGCGTTAACCGACCCACAAAGTGACATTGTTCTCAAAGAACAGCTCAAAGGATCAGACCTGATAACATTCGTTCCTTTGCTCAGGAAAGAAAAATTCTCAAATCAACAAACTTTTGCTTAAAAAATGTTTGTGTCATTCGCATCCACTTACTTCTGTCAACAAAGATTTTCAACTATGAAGATAAACACATCCAAGTACTAGGTCTAAGTTAAGTGATCTAAACTTGAACTTAAACTGCGAATATTGCAACCAGAGTATGGAAAACTTGTTAATTAAATGCATGCATGTTCATTGTTCACAGTCGCATACATCTCATTAGTAACAGCCAAAGTGTAGGTCTTATTTAATATAAGTAAACTTCTTTTCATATTAGTCGTTATTAAAAGTTAAAAATTTGTTTTCCGGCCCTCAGATTTTTTGGGCGTTTAATGTGGCCCCATGTGCAAAACGTTTGCCTACCCCTGGTCTAATCAATAACATCTGTGATGATATGTTGCTAAAAATTGATTCGAGCTCCAACAACTGAAATAATTTCCGTATAACACGAATTATGCCCAAAGATTATAAGTCCATGCATGGAAAACATTTTTAATTACTTGAAAATGCATAGATATTAAATAGTACGCATTAATATAAAAATACAATTGTATGTGTATATTATTTCACTCATAAAATTATATAGCGCCTCTTCAAGAGAACTACTCAGAGGCGCTCCTGACTATAGCACGGCCAAAACAGTTTTCAAGCGGTCATAGGTTTCAGACGAAGACCTTGGAAGTAAAGGCAGCTCAGGAGAGAGGCCATTCCGTATGATCGGGCCGATAACCGAGAAAACGCTTGTTTGCATGATAGCAGTACGGGCAAACGGGACTGAGAGCACCCCCCCCCCATCTTGCGTAGGATGCGAACAGTCCGAGCAACCGACACAGATCGGAAGAGGTCTAGCAAGTAAGATGGAGCAAAACCCAGCTGACACCGCGAACCCAGGGAGTTGATCCTATACTCTATGCGCTGTCGGATAGGGAGCCAGTGCAGGGCCTCCAGCATATACTTTGACACATGGCTAAAATAGGGTATTTGAGCAACAGGGCGCGCAGCAGAGCGCAAGATGCGGTCAAGGCAGTTTAGGCGTGCTGACGGGAGGCCAGAGTAGAGGGATAGGCAATAGTGCATGCATACATACATTGTATGTATGCATGTATGTGTATTTATGTGTACACTGTATATGTATGCACATGTGCGTAGGTATGTATGCATTATATGTAAGCCTGCATCATTCTAGACATTTGATATAGCGCCTATTATTACCTCAAAAATCTCTGCCACTCTGCCTAAGCTTGCCTAAATGCTATTAACGTCATAGAACTCAAAAAGTTCCTCAGATAACTAGCAACGTCACAGCTGGTGTTATTTCTATAACGCTTTAACAGATTGTAGCAAATGAGTGTAATTCAAAACTGATGCAGCGGCTGTTGGAGCCTCTCGATCAGGTTGTTCTTCATAATTTGCAGCGATATGAAATATGGCTTTGTTGCTTGGCGACAAAACGAGTTCTCTTGACCTTAACGAAATGGTTCGAATCACTCGCAATTCCTTGCGCGAAGCTGCAACTTTTAGTCTTGGTTTGGCACATGACTGACGGGATCAGTTCCACTATATCGCTTGTAGTTCTTCGAACGAAATGCACTCGGGGGTCTCGGTCACCATAAATGGATGTTTCAAAGAGTCTGTAACCAAATATAAATCACAGCTCTAAAAACAGTGAAGATGAAACTGTGATGTACAAGAATCCAACCAGATAAAAGAAATAATAATAGGTTCATATACATAGATGGGTCTATAATATATATATATATATATATTTATATATATATACATATATTTCTACTATGTACAGTTGTACGACGAATCAATCATGTACGGTACACCTAATTGAAAATTGTAAGTGCATGTCATATATAAAGCCTCTTCGAGAAAAGTTATAAGATCTGCTTTCCACTTGACAATGCAAGGCAACGATCAAATAGAATGGTCTTCATGCGGTCTCGAAATGCATGTAATCAAAACTTATTATTAAATATGCGCGTAATAACCAAGAACTCGGAAAGGCTGAGGTAGGCCTATATCTTTTTCTGCAGACTGCTACTTTCGGTAACAGTCCGAAACCTTTCAATGTCAGACGTAATACTCTAACATTGTATGCTATTTAAAATCCTTCCCAACAGCTTTAAGTGACTTCCAGTTGAGTGAAGAGTCCAATGTATGATCCTTTGCTGAATAGAGCTTCGTTAAGCATGGCCGACCAAGCGTGTATCGTGGAGTTACGTGTTCCAGTTTCGAGTCATTTGGTTCGCCCCTTTAAGTTATCCATCGTATAATAGGATATAGGTCTTATAAAATGCGATGTAACTCTAAAATAATTATCTTAGGTGCTCATTTGTTAGCGTATCTTCAACTAAACTCCTGAGAAATGCTCCAAACCTGACTACGCATGCCACTTTCAAAAATAAAATTGTTTCCACTGATGGCTCATGCCATATGTTGCATGGTACACTCTTCTAGAATTAGGATGGACCACGGCAAAAACTCTCATGTATTGTATTAATACGGGACTGGAACAAACTGATAACCTGGCAGCCAGTAATGGATTACACATAAGTACAAATTAGCTCCCTAATGCTGAAGCACAGTACATCTGCCAGGCAGTTATAGGTATCAGCATTTGCGTGTCACCACGAGCAAAATAAATTAGAGATAGGTAGACTGTAGTAAATATATTTCGATAAAGAAATATTAGTTATTTCTACCTTCTTGCAAAGTGTGCGGAATCGAAATCCGTGAGTCTTTACGTTGAGAGGAAGCTTCGATTTCTTTAAGCGGAGTGTCGTCATCCGTATTCAGGACCTTTATAACGAGCAAGTACAATGTATTCGAGTTGTTGGGTTTATTTCATGGAAGTTTTAAAATTGTTGGAAGACAAATATGAGTAAGAAAACTTATAATATCTAAGAAGAAGAAGTTCTTTGACTCTACTAGCTCTGAAGGCCAAATAACAATAACGAATGATTAACATAAAATAAAACATATGCAAAGGACGAGTTTATGGTCATTTATAAATTTATAAGTTTTATGATCAAAACTTTCCATTCACGGGCTCATTTGAAGAGTAACATCGGTGATCAAAATAGGTCTACTTAAAATCTTATATTGTAGCCTGACAATAATTGATGAGAACAGAAGCTCAGCCAGCAGATGACTTCACTATGGTCCTAATAATTATGGCTATTACGCCACATTATGTGAACAATCAACTGTTGAATCCCATGCTATAAATAATTCACAATTTATATTTACATAAATACGCTCTTCAATGGTAATTGAATTTATAAAAATGGCAATGAATAGACGAGAAGAATGAAAAACTGAATAAAACCGTGTTTGCAATGTTTCATTACAATTACCGCATTGTCCTTTCTTTTTTCTTCTGTCTCAAGAGAATCATTATGTTGCCAATCGCATAGGCTGGAGCTGTTTGGGGTTACGACTGCATTAAAAGATAGAAATTCAGTTATTAACGAATATGAAGTGTTAATTGTGTTTATAGTTTAATCATAAACGGTGATTTGTATTTAAATAAATCTAAGAAGAATTATGGTATATCTAGACGAATTATATTATATGCTAACGAGGTGGTGTGGCGGTATGTTCTGTGCCTTGTAACCGGAGGGTCGCAGGTTCGACCTCCGACGCTCCTACCTCAAGCCGCTGAGTAGCGACCGTGGACAAGAATTGATCGGGTGAGATCTTTCACCATCCCTGCCCATTTGAATGGATGCCACGTTATATAATTATAGTCCCGGTGTGCGGATTAACGTGCTAACCGAGATTTGCAATCTCTCAAATGAACCACCATGTGATTAAAATTGCGACACTAATTGCAAATTTGTGTAGTGTCTCTTAAGAGAACTACTAAGAAGAGCTCCTACGCTAGGGTGAATAGTGAAAAGTTCATTAACAATTATTAAAGATCATCCTTGATCAAATACTGCTCGCGCAACTGAAGAAGTCGCCAGTGACAATACCCGATCGTGTCCTCAGCAGTGTCATAGGCTACATATTTCTTAGTCAGTCGAAATGCAGGGTAGCTGTCTAAAACCACGACTAAAGCAAACACACGCAGACGTGGTTTTTCTGTAACTCCTCTTAAGGTTATCTGAGCTGGAGTTTCATTTTCACTTTTACAATATATTTTATTTGCGTCATTTAGGCCTACCTGTGAGAAGTTTTATAAATTCTATTTTAAACTTCATTTTCATTTATACTGCGATGCGTTTCCTCAGTGCTGGAATTGTAGAAAAAGACTGGGAGGGTTGAACATTTTATCCGTATTTTGCAAACTGATGTCAACGAAATGTGAAAGCAGCTGATTTCAACGCTAGCAGTTTTGCAAGTCAGACTCGAATCAAAATTAATTTATTTGTTGAGAAAATTCAAAAATGCATACATGATACACCATGGAAATGTCTTCTCTTTTTCAAAGACTCGGAGTCAAATAATGCTAAATCACACCAACATAACACATTTTCTTAATAATGCGTGTTGATGTAATTATTAACTGTCAAGCTTGGTATACATTCGGGATTAAATGACTAATCTGATGCCTACCATGTTCCACTGGCGTTTTTCGGTCTTGTTGTTGCTTCTTCAATAGTGTTTGTTCCTGCAAAATAAAAAATACCTTTTAATTGCTGATTAATTATCAGTTACGTTGTCTCGGTTATGCAAATGACTTTCACATTAGGTTCCTACTCGAAGCTTACTTGGTAGTTGATTTGACTGACACTGTAAATTTTTTTTATATTTTGTCCGTTAGCCTTTAGAAATTAGTAAAATATTTATTATCATTATATTTCCAAGGTACATATTATGTTCCCAAATGATTAATAATTAATTATAATACATAAAAATTATGACCATTGCTTTAATGGCAAACATATGTTTATTGTAATAATAATTAAGTATGTTATTGTAATTATTATTATAATTGCTACTAATGTTATTATTTTTTCTTCTCATAATTATTATTGATAGTATTAGTGGAAGTAGGAATGGTGGTGGTGGTCGTAGTAGTGATAGTAGTAGTAGTAGTAGTAGTAGTAGTAGTAGTAGTAGTAGTAGTAGTAGTAGTAGTAGTAGTAGTAGTAGTAGTAGTAGTAGTAGTAGTAGTAGTAGTAGTAGTAGTAGTAATAGTAGTAGAAGTAGTAGTAGGGCCTAGTAGTAGTGGAAGTAGTAGTAGTGGTAGTAATAGTAGTATTTTAATTCAAATAAACTTAAAATCCGGTAGGTCCTGGCTTAATTCGCTAGTCCGGTCAACGTCATTGCTAATAACTTGAAATTTCGTAGATTTCATTTTTGTCTTACTTCAGACGGAGTGTCGGAAACTACGCTGATTGTGGCATTGGACTCTTTAAAACAACAACATAGCATTAGCACCATTTAGTCAGTTTCGAGCAATAATCAATGGTCATGTGGCAGTATCACAAAAGTGGGGCTATATAAATGTCAGTTAACTTTAACCGTTTAACCTTAACCGTTCAACTTTAACCGTTTCTCGAGTTGTTAGAATAATAATTAATCAGAAATTCGTTGCGCACATGACTGTTGAGCATAGCTGTAATAAACAAGTGCATTTTTAATTAGGCAGAAGATCTTTGCCGAACAGTATCAAATGTAACAGGATTGAAATGCAAGGGAAGACTTAAAATCGACAATGTAGCCGAAGTTAGGCGTAAACATGCTATCTGGCGCCACCTGGTGAGCCCACCTGTCGCTTTGTGATGCGGGAACTTCAAGCGGACAAGGAATGCAGCGAAGACAACGAGAAGACCGAACACAAGACAAGATATGACCGCAATGTAGACAATCTCCTTCTTCTGCCATTCCACCTTTTCTAGTCGATGTGTCTCCAGTTGTCTTTGGAGCATCTGTCTTGTGTCGACGCTGATCGTGTTTTCTACAGATGTAGGACTAGACTTTGTTAGGTGTAGGTGAGAACTATTTACGGAAAAAGATTCATGAATTTCTGAAGGATTCGTGTAAGAACTGCTCAAACATCTCGCGCAGTACTCTGAAAACAAAAGGAAAATAAAAACGTCGTGTAATTGGTAATTGGTCATTCCCCTTGCAATACTTAGGCCTAATGTTCAGTTTCTATCATTCCCTGGACCATTGATGGAACAATTAACCCAGAATTTTTTTAAGCAGTCGGTTGATGGCTCATTATTGAACTTCGAACAGTGACGCTATATAAATGACAGCAAAAATATATCAAAATAACTAATCCTCTCAGGACGACCTTGTTCCTTCCGAACTCTAAAACCATTTGCGCTAGCAATATGTTTTTGCAATGCGCTATAGAAGCGTCATGATATGATATGTTCGTGCATACATTAATTGTCAATATGGTATTTCCACCCATTTGTTGGTGTGAAGAGACGTGTTTCTGTCAGCAATTATACCTTCGCCTAAAAAAGTTGTTTTGATGCATTGGAATGCGTGGAATTTGTCCTGCGTACCAAGCGCGTGAACGATTTAGTTTGATTGCATAACAGCAACAACAACAGTAATAATAATAATAATAATAATAATAATAATAATAATAATAATAATAATAATAATAATAATAATAATGATAATGATGATGATAATGATAATGATAATGATAATGATAATAATAATAATAATAATAATAATAATAATAATAATAATAATAATGATAATAATAATAAAAGTAATAATAATAATAATAATAAAAATAGAAACCAGAAAAATAACTTATCTAATCTCTAAGACCTTGAGGGAATGAAGTACCTCAGGAGGCTCAGGGCAAAAATAATAATAATAATAATAATAATAATAATAATAATAATAATAATAATAATAATAATAATAACAACAACAGTAATGATAATAATAATAATAATAATAATGATGATAATAATAATAATAATAATAATAATAATAATATAATTATTATTATTATTATTATTATTATTATTATTATTATTATTATTATTATTAATCATATCAGCATACATTAATTGTATGCTGACAGTTCTAAAATACCCTATGTCAACAAGTGATGTATTGTATAGTACTGCTTTGTTTTGAATACTCTAGTGTATTGCATATTGCACTGTAAAGTACATGTACCCTTTATTGCAGTGTTCGTTTTATACAACACCAGGCATGACAGCTCCAAAGAAAATGTCTTACGGAGTGAGTCCTGCCTCACACAACCGCATAGCTCTAAAATGTCCGAAATATATTTAATACAATCAAAATCAGATGTCTCTAACTGTCGACAGTACTGATGCTTACCTGGACAGTTGCGGCAGCAGAATAGTCTGTTGGCAAAGGCGGTCTTCGTTGGCGGACAAACATCCACACATCGAATCAACGAAACGCTGGCGTTACCAGGATTTTGGTATTCAAACCGAAGATGGTCGCATGGCGAAAACGGTTTTGCACAGGCTGCGGCACAAAATAAGGTTAGAGTCAAAACAGGAAATAATTTTACAGTTAAAACACAAATTCATTCCAATGTATCGGTAGAACAAACTTGGCTGAAATCCGTCAGAAAGAATCGCTACTGAATGGCTCACTCAAAGTTTCACTAACACAGTACTTTGGAAAAAAGATATTGTAAATTACACAACAATCTCACATCAATTGTGATTCATGAATCGTTATCTGATAGTGAATATTAATATCATCAACACTTGTAGGAACTTATGACTGGATCAAGTACCGATCAATGATTTAACCTGATTTGCTCAAAAAGTACTATCATCTCCGACGCCACAAGCACCACCACCATCACCACCACAACCCAAATATAACTACCCCGCCACCACCATAACCACCACAACCACCATGGCCACCACAGCCACCATCATCACCATCACCATAACCACCACCACCACCACAGCCACCACAACCATCATAACCACCATAACCACCATCACCATAACTACCATAACCACCACCACCATAGCCACCACAACCATCATAACCACCATAACCACCATCACCATAACCACCATAGCCACCACCACCACCATAGCCACCACAACCATCAAAACCACCACAACCACCATCACCATAACCACCATAACCACCACCACCACCATAGCCACCACAACCATCATAACCACCATAACCACCACCACCATAGCCACCACAACCATCATAACCACCATAACCACCATCACCATAATCACCATAATGACCACCACAACCATCATAACCACCATAACCACCATCACCATAAGCACCATAACCGCCACCACCATAGCCACCGCAACCATCATAACCACCATAGCCACATCACCATAACCACCATAGCCACCACCACCATAGCCACCACAACCATCAAAACCACCATCACCATAACCACCATAACCACCACCATAACCACCACAACCATCATAACCACCATAACCACCACCACAAACACCACCATAGCAATCACAACCACCATATTACATAGCTTTTTACCTACGTGATGTGTGCAGTATGAGTAAGCTACTGTTTGTAAATAATCATGCCTGAACAAAACATCTAAGTTCGTCAAATATTCTGAATTCCAATTTCATTGAAAGTTTGGCACAATAGCTCTGTTAGCCTCGTACTAAACAGTTTCCCACCAGAGGAAATCACCATAGTCATTGCCATCATAATCATCATAGTAGTAGTCATCAGAATAATCATTACCGTCACCATTATCATCTTACCATCACAACCAAACGATGTTACGAAATAGAGTAGCCATCATCGACTGATACCACGATTGTTATTAGAGTGGCACTATAGAAGTTCTCGGATTCTATCAGTCTATCATAATCATCATCATCATCATCATCATCATCATCATCATCATCATCATCATCATCATCATCATCATCATCATCATCATCATCATCATCATCATCATCATCATCATCATCATCATCATCATCATCATCATCATCATCATCATCATCATCATCATCATCATCATCATCATCATCATCATCATCATCATCATCATCATCATCATCATCATCATCATCATCATCATCATCATCATCATCATCATCATCATCATCATCATCATCATCATCATCATCATCATCATCATCATCATCATCATCATCATCATCATCATCATCATCATCATCATCATCATCATCATCATCATCATCATCATCATCATCATCACATAGATCTTTAAGTATTTGAATTTCATAGTTTAATTTATTTTCGGTAGAAATCGTCACAAAAATATGACATAGATGCAACATAGATGCACAAAACTGTCTACGATGACAAGTGAGAGCTTTCTCCAAGCAACAACCTGCGTAGCTATTCAGACGAAGTCACGATGCTCACCCAATGAGGTCAGCCATTAATGATTAATGTGTATCCACCCTGAAATGTTATGTTCCATGCAAGCAAAGCTAAAATATTATTATAAGGTCATTATAATCATTATTATTATTATCATCGTCATCATCGTCATCATAATCATCATCATCATAACCATCATCATCATAACCATAACCATCATCATTATCATTATCATTATAATTATCCTTTTATCAATATCACTTTATCATTTTTTTTATCATTATGACTCTCTTTATCAGTATCATTATCATTATCATTACCATTGTGATTAGCATCATATGGAGGATCACTGTTTATAAAGCGCAAGTTATTATAACTAAATACATCGCAAATGTTTAAGCACCCTATTCGGCCAAACTAGCCCTACCAGGTAAATGTTCAAATGCTACATGATTGCACATGTGTGACACAGTAAGGAAATCATATAATTATTAAAAATAACAACATACTAACAGAATTGAACACTTTCACACCTTTAACTGGCATCATGATTATTGTGATAAAATCATTGTGATAATCATAGATAAAAGACTGTAAACCTAATCTAATCTAATCTGAAAACATTTAGAGGGACGTTATGCTGACCACAGTACTAGGTAAGTATGGACTTAGTGTGGTGCTCTCAGTTAAAATTAGGCAGGAAAGCAAGAAAAATAAAAAAAAATACATGCATTGTGGACATCGGCGAATTTAGAGTGGTAAACCTGCCATACAACCAGTTGATTGCTGGGTATGCCAATGGGAACTCATCTAATAGGACTACGTAGGTTGTTTCTCAGTCTTATTGGATTTCCTTCTTGGCTTTTGACCGAACTCACCCTGAATTTGGCTTGCACAGCGATGTTGCTTAGTAGCGACAATCGACGGATGCCTTGAGCATTATTTCCGTGGCGCTGCAGAAATTCTTAGATTAGAACTCAACGCTGGTATGGGTGAGGGTTGGGCATAAAAAGTTCAATTTGTATAGCAAACAAGATCAGAGTGAAATTCTGAAGCTACATTTTAAACGGTCAATAATGCATTCATACAATCTATCTATACATATAATATCCATAGAGTGTCCGTCTGTCGGAGGAAGCTACGTCACAAACGGTTTCTGTTCTATTGTGAAACAGAAACCGTTTGTGACGTCAGTACGGCCGTCTTGACGACGGCGATCAGAGCATTTTAACCAACGATACATTTATATAAGCCTACACTGCCGTCATAATTATGACGTCATAATATGACGTCATAATATGACGGGTAATGTGGTCAGAGCATCTTAACCAACGACATAATTATATAGGCCTACACTGCCGTCATAATATGACGGGCAAATACTCTAGTACAAAAATACGACCGTTAATATTCATACGTTTCGGGGACACACGACCAACAAAAGGCGCATTAAGTATTTGATTTTAACAATATAGTGTCCTATTACACACGTCATTTGTACTGCGTTACCATTAACACTCATTCTGAAACAGAGTAGCGTTATGCATTAGTATTCATTATGACGCATTTATTAAGCATCATTATCTAATGAACAAGTATCAATCGATGACGCTGAGCAATTGTGAGCGAAGGACTTAGTCAAGGTCCCTACACAGTAACCAACTCAGAATCCGTACTCTGCGTTACAAGGCAAGCGCTTCAACAAATCGGCTACCGTGTCCCACAGACATTAGTACATTAATGACGCAGGACTTTATGCAGGGCTGTGCACTTCATTCTTCTTGTATGTGATACGTCGAAGGGAAACTAGTGGCTAAACTTATAATTATCTGGCGCATGGTACCTTAAATTTAATAAAGGCGTTTCATGAGGCATTTCCAGAGCCGCGAAAATTAGAAAGCGATAGTTTCTTAAGTGCATTCTGGCGTATCGTGGCTTATATCACACATATACCCATGATGTTGGACAACAGCATGAGTAAGCCAACCAATTGATAATCTGTGCCTCATACGCCCAAGACTAACTCGTGACTGGGCAAACATTATACGGAATGTAAACTATGCAGGCCTAAGCACAGCTGCCCCAATTGCTTGCAGATTCTGATAGTAGTCTAGTCAAAAGACTAATTTACATACATACATACATACATTGGGTGTCTTTATATATCTTTTATTTGAGTCAAAGTGCATGGTTTAGGGGTAGAGGAACATAGTCTTTTAAGCAGATACTCCACATATATATGCGGATACTCCACATATATACTCCACATGTAGGGCCTATAGGCGTTTGTAAATCTTGTATTGAGGCGTTTGATAAATCTGTCCATCGTTCGATCCTTAATTCATCCACACATCCATCCATCCATCGATACAGATACTCCACATATTATAGTCCACATGTATAGGCGTTGTCTTAGCTAAGGACTCTGCATGTAATATGCACAAACAATTTAAAACTGTTCTCTTCAGCCGGGGCTGGGCTGGGCTGGGACCATCTCTGAGTAGGTATCTTTGGAAGGCGCTATATAAATGCACCGAATGAATGACTTGCAACTAATGACTTGAAATAAATGACTTGCAATATATACACGGAATGAATGACTTGCACCAGTCGATGTTGCCATCATGTCCCATGCACACAATTGACCCCATATTTAGTCTGCTTAAAAATACGATATTCTACTTTACATAGTTAAACTATCGTCAGCGTAAGCCTCACAAAACACATTAAAACTGTCTACTAAGTTCATCTGTATTTAATTCAACTTTGAATGATTTAAAATGACGTTTCGATCAACCAATGGGATTACAACTCCAGTTATTTATTCTTCCTTTTTCTAAATCTACGCTGTGTCTGGATTTGATGATATCGCCATCTATAAGAGAGGTCCAATGGGAAGTCAGGGAAACGAGAAGCACGTCTACATCGATCAACCAATTAATCCACTGTATCCACCAAGGATAGATCTGTCCATCGTTCGATCCTTAATTCATCCACACATCCATCCATCCATCCATCCATCCATCCATCCATCTATCCCTTCTTTAGTCCTTTCATTTCGTAATTGTAATCAATCAATCAATCAATCAATCAAATCCTTTATTGAAGCAATTTGAAAACAAAGCAGTATGACATAGCAGTCTCAGCATTTGCAACAAAAGGAGACCCAGAAGGGATAAAAAATCCCGCTATGTAGGGCCACCTAAGGTTCAATACTATCACAATAAATGTCATTATAAAAGTCTTTCAATCAATATTCTAATCAATTGCTTCGATCAAGAAAAAAGAAGTGAACAAGATAAATCTAAATTAAAACTAAATTAAATGGTATATGTGGAATCAAAACAAAATTAGTGCAATTGCAGCAAACGGTTAACATTATACAATTATTAAGTGCATTTGACATGACACTAGTACACACAAACAAATGGTGAAAAAAAATCGCAGATTTATATAGGGGCTCTTCAAGAGAGACAAATCGGAGGCCCTCTCAACCTAACCAAGGAAAACAAGGATCGAACAAAATGGTTTTCAAGCGCTTAAGGAATAGAGGTAAAGAAAGACCAAGAGACTCATGTCGTAAGAGATGCTGGCCAACCTATTTCAGAAAGTGGGACCAACCAAAGCAAAGCTTCTCTGTTGTATTGTGGAAGTTGAGACTGGAGAACAGCCAGGTCACCTTGCACACACACACACACACACACACACACACACACACACACACACACACACACACACACACACACACACACACACACACACCTACACACACACACACACACACACGTGAGTATACACAGATCGATAGACAGACTGCAGAGGATGAGCAATGCGAAAGAGGGTTGATCAACCCCAACATAAACAACCTCAATGAACTGGAAGAACGTGCAGGCAGCGAATTCCAGTCTTCAAAGGCAAGCTACAGATAAAGACGGGGAACTGTTGTTGCTTGGAGCACAGAAAGAGTCAACGTATCCAATACGAATGCAATATTTTGTAAATCAGAATGGAAAGCAAAGATGAATTATACGTTTGCTAATATTTATTACTTTTGTTGGGTATCAAACAAATGTTTAACTGGGTTCTTTGACATACGTACAGGCCCTCATTAAGGGGGAGGGTGCTAAGGGTGCTGCAGCACCCGGGTCCTCAGTTTTGAGGGGCCCGCATTTTCGGAAGAACATTTTTTTACTGTACTTGTAATTGGTCCCCGCGCTGATGGCTATATAAGTAATCACAGCACCCGAGCCCGCACTAGCCTTAATGCGGCCCTGCATACGTATGGCACAGTTTAGAAGTGAGTCACAGCAATCAAGACGGCTAGAAAGAGAGGTGAGTGGAACCAAGACATCCTGAGGCACATTTGATCGCATGATGCCGATATCTCTTGCATGAAAGTGAACAGATTTTCAAACAGATGATCACTATTAAAGACCTGAATAACACTACCGGTACAGAAGTCACGGAACTAAATAGTGAAAGAACCAAAGCGAGAACTCCCGAGAGCCAACACTTTCTTACTGCAGGACACAACAAGATTCAGTGTTTGTTCGAGTGACAGATTTGCTGACATGAGGAAAGGCAAAAGAAATACATTCAACCTTACATAATTATATGTAAATACTATATGCATTCATACATGCATACATACATACCTAGGCCCTATATACCTGTATACATGCAAATATACATACCTACATTCATGAATACATGTTCACATACATGCATGCCAGCATACAACTATAGGCCTAAATACTAACAGGCATACATACAATGTCATACATACATACACATACGCATACATACATATATACATACATACATATATACATACATACATATATACAAACATGCAAGTATAAATACAAAAAATACATACAAACATGCAAACATGAATACATTCTTGTGTACATGCACATGGAATACATTGCAATAGATTACATAGCATGCATACAAAACAACAATTACAACCGAACATTAACTTACATTGCATCACAATATTTTGATAAAACGCAGTACACGCCTGAGCTTACATTAGTAAGTTAGGCTTCTCTAGCTTGATCAGCCATTGAGTTGGTACTTACCGAGCAGAGGTAGACAACAACCCATTAGCAGGTGAATCATTGTCTTTTGTTGGCACTTGGCACTTCTATGGCACGATTGCTCCATCGAAGATCTAAATGGCTGCAGAAAAATCGAGCTTTCGTTAAAACATCGACCTTCAACACTATTCTGTTGATATTTGGTCTGCTGTAGTCGTTCAGCCATGTTACATGCACTCAGGTGCAACGGTAGACTATGTTGTCGAGTTAGGTCTATTTCTGGCCCACGGCTAGTCTATGTTTACTAATGAGTTTATTGGGCTTACAAGAGGCCTTTGGGCACGAGAGCAAGGTCCTTCTGCGTGTGGAGAAACGTGCGCGTATATTACGCACTTAACCTCTTAATAGATAATAGATATATATGAAAAACAATTTAATTTAAATGATTAAGATCAGAAATGCATTGAAACCTTGCAGGCTGCATTGTTTCTTACGCATGCAGTTTGTACGATGTAATATCATGGACTCCGACATATGAACAAGCCATACCTAGGTACTTCATAATTGATTGGCCACGTAGTTGGCCCAAAAGCCCACACCCGTGAATGGCAGAACCAGACAGAAAGGTACAAACGAGAAGGCAGAAGATATAAGTAACAAGTATCAGGAATAACATGATGACAGTGACGTAGCCTAATAGGAGTTTAATTGGGGATATGGCTCACTGCCAAATGAGTTCATCATTTGTGATAAAGATACTGATAATTATAATTTATCTCCTTGTACTGAAATATCTTCTTTCAGTACACTCCTACTCAAATACGTAAGCAATCAACAAGAGCTAACTCCTAACACGACAGTAGGGCCTACTGTTATAATATTATGATCATGATGCAAGCTGCGGAAGAGTTTTTACAGATATTACAATGGATCTCAAATGGAGCAATCTGTATTCAATCACCGAGGAATGCCACGCAGAATGCCACAATAAGAAGAACCACAGACAACACTGTAATAATAAAGCCTAAAATACCTCAGACGTAACTCAGCCACTGCCGTACACAGTGGTACCAGTCACAGGCCTGGATAAAGGAGGAGGGTACGCCAGTCGTCTTCGCTGTACAACGCAGCGCAGTTAAACAGAAACTACTGTACAGTCGTGTCGGTATGGGTTATTATTTTAAGAGCTCTATAGAGGTTCTCAAAATGCGTTTTTACATACGCCCATATGTAAAAAGTATGCAAACATACATACTTAAATAAACGCTTTTAAATTTGCTGTGACATTACACGATTCGTCGAAGTAAAACAAAAGTATGCTTATTTCTAATTATAGTAACCAGATAACGCCACGTGTGTGTGTGTGCATAGCAGGTGAATCGCATGAGAAGTGAAATAACAACGGATGGCATAATGTTAAGTGTTGCAAGTCGGTGACTTATAGGTTGCATCAGTTGAAGGTCATCCAAAAAGTGATCATGACTTTATTTTTCAAGCCAGAAACTTTCAACTTCTATGTGTGAAATCTAAGTGTTTATCATATCACAACACCTTTAATCGTTAATGATTTGATAGAAACATATAGGTCTAACTTGTCAATTAATAGCAATTACTTAATAATAATAATAATCTTGTTCTGCGCTGTACAGTGAACGTAAATATAGTAGAAACGGCAGCCACGCAGGGCGCCTTACATACACGTTTACAGTAGAAGCACATGATAACAGTTTTACAGGAGTCCAATATCAGTGTTTAAGCGGCAGCCACACGGCGACACTTATGGCCTACTATTCATTTAACCACTGCCACCTAGCGAGTGGAAGGCTGAAAAACCTTACGAGGGTCTACTGGGTTCGATCTTGGTACCTTCAGCTCTTCACGCCAGTGTGTTATCTATTACTCTACGGACCCCTCTAACCCCCTGTCACTTGTCCCTCTTAACTTATCATCACGCGACTGTTTACTGTTATTTTAGCTACTGATCAGGTGATCCACAGATTGTGTTTGTTTTCATATGCTTAACGACGCGCCGTTTAAGTGGGGCGTTATTTGGGTCTACTACTTCAAGTGGAAGGTCATTGCTTTACAATTAGCTGGCGGTAACTAGTTGAATTTGAATAAGTAACTAGAGTTTGAAGGGACGGGCTTACGCAGGTGTTGGCACACTACCAGTTCATATGAATAAATATGCATGTTTTACTCTCTTTCGTCTGCGTATATGGACTTCCTTTCTAAATGTTAGCATACATGTCTCAAGTAGCTTATACGAATTTTACTGAAATATTGGCCTATGCCTTACAGACTGATGCGATTGACATTGTAGGGAAGAGGTATCACACTCTCAAGCAATAAAACAAGATTTTTAATAAATATGCTTTAATCGAAAATAGAACAGCGCTTACAAACATGCAGTATATAAAACTGAGGGACTCTACAGTAGAAAGCAAGCTTTAAGATAATGCATGTTACATAGCGAATCACATTCTGACCATCGGTAACATGTGAAACTCAAAACAAAGAGATCAAATTTAAAGTTCGAAGCATTTGCTAAACTGCTCAGATGAAAGCAAGGCGTGTCTGGGGGGGGGCAGTCGGGGAACGTGCCCTCCCCAATAATTGAGATGGACTGTACATTTAATGCAACAAGTGTAGAAAAAATAGCCAAATCCCCCCCCCCAAATTTTGGACAAGTTTACGCAAGTGGATGAAAATCGAGTCTGCTAAATCCTGTAACTAAAACACGACGTAGCTAAATCATAAGTTATTGATCAGATGGAGAATGTAAACCAGATGACTCTATCGTTGGTTAAACACTGCGGTCGTTAAACACTGATGCTTCTTATAATTATAGCTCTGTAGCGATGCAATGAAAAATAATAGTGCTTCGACAATCCATGGCGTTTACTTAAAGGTAAAACTATTTTTAAAAGGAAATGATATCACTAGCAAAAATGAACTAATCTCTGCGCAGCTTGGCCTTTCAACGACTTCTTGACAATCATTCCCGTGGAGCTCGATCGTCTCCGTAGCGCATGTAGTGGGCAAATATCAGAGTTCACAGTAGTTTGATCTACAGACTGTTCTCTTCCATTTCCTCGGGGAGGGGTTGGAAATCAAGAACACTATGCAGGATCAATTATAACTGTTTACTTGAACTTAATAATTTCCAACCAAAACATTATAAAGCAATAGACACGGCACTCAATAAACTATTCTAATTAAGTCAAGAATTTTAGTTGCACCATTTGAGGAAAACTTTCCAGTGGAACTTTCAGAATGCTTAATTAATTTAAATATAAGATGTTAACAGAATGTTTCTACTTGCAAACAGGAAGCAGAGTGTGGCCTGATAATTTTGATTAGAATTTGTGGCGTTAATACCTGCCAACAAAAGTAAAGTTCCCACACAGATACTTAACAAGGATTCCACCAGTATCTTTGTAATGGAGCATAGTATTTGATATATTAGTGTATAGTAACAACGTCAAATGCTTCTATATAATGACAAGCCATCAATCGATGTCGTTCAATAATAATTATTGTTCACTAAGTACTAGATCAATTAGTTTTTTGTCTCAGGAAAGTACCGACCATGGACAATTTGTTTCAGGGCTGACCCTCAATCAATAAACATCCGGGCATGATTTTATATGAATTTATATCTAATGAAAATACCAATTAGCTTACCACAGCAAAATCAAATGTACAGAAAATATATAATAAAATGCTTGTAATAAACTGCTACACAATTCTCTCGATATACCTGCAGTGAAAACATAAAATAATTATAAACATTAAACACAGTAGAACACAGCCAAAATGTCTTATCTTAAGATCAATCATTAGTCAGTCATCATTAAAAAAATGTATACATTATAATATAATTAATTAAGATAAGTTGTATAACTCAGATTGTACAGTTCAAGTTAGGTGGCACAGAAGATATTCAATGTTGAATTACAATTAGAGTTAGTATCAACATTGACATAAACAAAAACTTTGACAACTCTCATCTAATACAAAAGGCACAAAATTATATAACTGCGGGAATATGCGCTACAATGTCAGCATTACAGCATCGTTTAAAATTGAGCAATTTTTAATTGAGGCTAATATGCTCTTATTAGATGTCGAACATACTAGGATTCGGATAGATAATTATCTCAGTTTCAATTACCAAGCACAATGATAATAGTAATGTTAGTAAATATGTATTACGTAAGACACTATGCGAAAATATGAATTCGTAAGTATTTGATTAGCTCCGCCTTATTTACCTGAAGTAAAACAATCTTATAAGCCATAGAATTGCTTCCATCTCCCTTATAGACAAGATGACTCTAAAGTGCATCGCACATCCAATTGTACATCTTAAAGAGTATCTTCGTTTTCTTACCTGGAGCCTTTGAACTAACAAGGGACGTCTTCCAAAGTCAAGGATACGATTACACAAAAGTGTAGCATATATTTTTCTTGCAATTTACTTCCCAAAAACATGCAAAATTAAACAATTTTATCTCAAAACTTGACTTAATCATGTGATGGCTATAACGCACGCGCTGTAGGCCTACTTTTTGACGCAGTATCGTGCGCCTTTTGCTTGATGCTTTGTTCATTAGACACAGACACGATAGAAGTTACTGATTGACATCTGATTGAATTGGGCGCTTGTTAAAAGTCGGTACACATCTTCTCATCCCTTTCACATATTTGATTGCACAGTAGGGTGGAGTGAGAAAAAAAATCTTTCCTTTTTATAAGCTAGACTATTAATAATGTGCCAAATGTCCATAGTAACAATCCTGCCAAATGATATTATTTTCTGACAACTGCTTGATCGCCCTTCGCCCAATTGAAATAATTGGCATTGTAACCATTTAAGTGGGCGTTTAAATGAAGCATTTCGACGATGCCAAAGGTAGGTTTGATTTACATATGTGATACAGTTTCACAGAACCATCCAATAGCATAATAAAAGTATTATTTAGAAAGTAAAACGATTGCGCTACAAGAAAGATTTCGGATGGCGTATGAAAACTAGGTCATTCATGGCGGTTTTTGGCTGTGAAATCAAGACGTTTTCGCTTTATTTCAATGCAACTCTTACACCGCTTACTCTTAAAATCAGAATCAGTTAAAACTAAGCCAAAGCAGAATCGCCAATGTCAAAGAATGACAATGTCGCTACCTTCACTCGCTAAAGCTTGCGATCGGACCGGAGTCTCGGATAGATCGGCTGCTGTATTAGCAACATCAGTTCTGCATGATCTTGGTCTCGTGTCGCCGATCGACCGATCTAAAGTAATCGATCGAAGCAAGATCCGCCGAGAACGCAGCAAAACTCGCAAGGAACTTCAGCAGAATGATTATCAGTTCGACCACACTCACACTGGCATGGAGGGAGTATTCTTTGATGGCCGCAAGGATCAAACTTTGACACAAGTTCTCGGCGACGACAACAAGTACCACAAAAAAACTCACGGAAGAACACATAAGCATCATCGCAGAGCCGGGTTCTTCATACTTCAGCCACACGACTGCGCCATCAGGCTCCAGCAAAGACATAGCTGAGTCATTAGTCGCTAGTTTGAAAGAGCAGAATGCGAAGACAGAGAACATTAAAGTTGTAGGGTGTGACGGCACAAATGTGAACACGGGACACATAGCGGGCGTTATTCGGCGACTGGAAGAAACCTTCCAGCATCCTCTGCAGTGGCTGGTATGTCTGCTCCATGCCAATGAGCTGCCCCTGCGCCATCTATTTCAGGCACTCGACGGCGAGACTACAGGCCCGCGCGGATTCTCTGGACCTATCGGAAAGAGGCTAGTGACGTGTAGCGAACAGCCTGTCTCTTCATTTGCACCAGTACAACTGACCGAGCAACTGCCAAGTGTCGACCCGAAGGAGTTGAGCACAGATCAGCGCTATCTATTGGAAATGTGCAATAGTATCAGCAAAGGTGAATGTAGCATCGATCTGGCAATGCGAAACCCTGGTTGCCTGAATCACTCACGATGGCTAACGACAGCCAATAGAATCCTCCGATTATATGTCAGCGACATGGAACCGTCACAGAATCTGAAAACGGTGGTGACGTTCATCATTCGCGTATATGCTCCAATGTGGTTCGCCATAAAAGCCCAGTCGTCATGCAAAGATGGAGCTAGGCACCTTCACCAGATCCTCGTCAAGTCACGATACCTCAGCCCTAAGCACAAGAAGTTCGTCGACCCCGTCATTCATCGCAACGCATACTTCGCTCAGCCGGAGAATCTCCTCTTAGCCATGATGACGGACCATCGGCCACACATACGTGAGCTGGGCCTGCGACGAGTGATGAAGACCAGAGCTGAAGCAGATCCCAATGGACAAATACGGAGGTTCAAGGTTCCCGCAAAACTCAACTTCAACGCTGTGGAATACTTCGACATGATCGACTGGGCAGTCTGCCCTATCTCGGAGCTTCCCGTAATCAAGGCAATGACTGACACTGAGCTAAGGGATCTCATCACGACGGAGGTGACTCCAACAGTCACCTTCCCAAAATTCCCCAGCCACACGCAAGCTGTGGAAAGACACGTGAAGCTGGTGACCGAGGCGGCGATAGCTGTTTGTGGACAGAAATCGCGAGATGGCTTCATCCGTGCACGCGTCGATTCTCGACAGCTAATGCCCACGTTCGAGTCAAAACGTGACTTCTCTCACTTCACCTTGTAACTGTTTGTGACTTTGAAATCAAAGATACTGTAATAATCAAGGCATCTGATTGCACTAAGATGACTATATTGACTAGTTGACTACCTTACCTAGACTCTGGAGCAGTGTGGACTCTGGTGTAGACTAGAGTGTAGACTGTAGACTGTAGACTAGAGTGTAGACACTAATCTACCTATATCGTTCTGATGTCGCTTAGTATTGCAAAATAAAAAGTTGCGAAGGGCGATCAAAACATTAATCAAAATTCTTGTAATTTTTACACAGTGTTCTATTGATCTATTGGCACCTTTTGACATATGTAGCTAATTGAAATTCAAAAAAAAATTTTTTTTTGCCATTTTCACTCCACCCTATTGCACAGTGATCCGGCTATCAAATGTACCACCGGATCGATTCTGAAGCTAGACGCTCAACATAAACAATGACATAAAATTTTAAACTAAAAGTTTGTAAGAACAACACAAGAACTGTGCATATAATGCACACGAACCTGCACAAATTCAACTGGCCTTCGAATATCCATGAATGTCAATCACCACAACGAATCGGATGTTGCAAGTAAGCCAAAAATTTCCGCAAGCATTAAAATTTTAATACCAAAATTTGGAGTATATATTTGAATATCACCATGGAATGTTTTTATCTTACTTCATGATATGAAATATTACCCATGTCAGTTTTCTCAGATGTCGTTTATGCGTTGATGATTTCGAACAGTTGTAATGTTTTTGCTGTTGTAAACCTATAGGGCATAATATTATGTTACATGTTGTGAAAAATGGAATGCGTTGTTAGCAAACTTAATGTGTGGAAATATGAAATAAAATCTTCAGTATTGAACTTTATTATCAGTAGCTATCTGATTCCTTTCTATGAGGATGGAATGTGTTGTTTCCTTTGTCAAGCTCACATCGGGTGTCACTGTTCTTGGTTCGATGGAAGATCTGATTCTGCTGCGTTTCCTAAACATCTGTACATCATAGAAAACTTGATAATTGACACATCTACACACTAAATAATGTCCTCTGATAGTATAAATTAAAGATGCATCAGCAGTAGGCTAGAAATAATTTCTTTGATAAATTACTTAGCAAAACAACTGTTTCCTTGTGTCACACTCAGTTAATCCAGGTTTGCACTGATCAGAGAAATGATTTATGCCAGAATCAGACTTGAACATTACTGTGATTACTCTGTAGAGACCGTACGCTAGTTTTGATGCAAAATTGCTTTGCAGAATTGATTCATGTTTGCAACATTATTGCCATGTAATGGCACTTTATATTAATAGGGCTACTGACTAAAGGAATACATACAGTACATATCAGCAGCAATCATGGCTATTTAAAACATGTGAAGACTTTTTGATTTAAAAGGTAACGAGATATTTAAAGAGATCAGTTGAAACAGCTTTCTCTATTTCTCTATTGAAAAATAGTTAGCAGTAAGAACAGCGGTTGCAAATCGTAGACAGTGAGGGATTATATAGGTTCATCCATACTCTGCTAAGCCTCATAAGTCTAATAAAAGATCAGACAGGAGGGAGAAGACTTGTTCATCGGTACTCTGTTAAGCCTCATAATGCATGTATGTATGTTTCCGAGCACTTTTTTATCTGTAGCACCTTTGTAATCCTTATAGAAATGTTCTACAACAGCACGAATAATATGCGACCATAGATTATCTGAAACTGTTTGTGGTGATGTTTCATGTGAAAGACTTTGAATATGCAGTGGCACTGCATTAGAGATTAACTGCCAGTCACCAACACTTCGTACCAATATATAAGCTAAATACCTCTGAGCTCTGGTTTAAAACGGTTAAACAGATCGTATTCCTAATATACCAGGCTTTGAAAAATGGAACTATCGGCAACATTTAATGCTTTTACCTGAGTGAAGAGAAATTACTTGACAGTCGCTCGACTGCATTTCCTTGGGTGTAGTGGATGATGCCTAAACAAATTTCAAATGACATCAATTTGTTTTATTTGTAATTTAAAAAAAACAAATTGCATTTGACCATTTACAAGAAAACAGAAAGGTTATTACAGCTTGCCAACGAAATAGAGATTGTTTATAAACAGCGTAAATTTACAACTCCAGGTTCTCTATTTTTATTTGCTTAAGCCAACAAGTCTTCACAGAGACATCGAAATAGGTCTTTATGAAGACAAAGTCAAGAATTCTTCTTGATTTGATGAGGTTGCAAGTAGCAACTTGATTTTGAAGAGGTTCTGAGTTTTCAAAAGACAAATGTAACTCTATTATGCAAGATAATATGTTGTAATTGTCATAAAAAATCATTAGTCTTTGTATTTAATAACAGGCCTAATATATAAAAAATGCAAGGCTGTAAGCAACAGAAAGAGCACGTACTCCGGTGAGAAGCGAGCGGTCTCCTTCTTCTTGTATTGGAAGATTTGATTTAGTTCCTGCTTCTGGTTCAATATATCGCAATAAACAAAACGTCATCAAAATAATAAAAGCCAAAAATAAGTTATATATGCATTACATATATTTTACAATGCAGCACAACGTTTATAATAGTCACTCTTTTATGACACTTACAGAAATTGTATTTGTCAAGCAAACAGATTTACGGCTACCTTTCAGGAAAATTGGAAAGGTTCTAAACTCCATGTGCTGTTCCCATAGAAGCAACACTAGCGAATACAATACATTTGTAATGCACAAGTACACGTAGTTTGTGCTTAATTCTCCGATGGCCTGGTAGTCAGCAAAATGACTCTAGTGCACACGTTACATAGTCACAGTGATCCATTCCGCTCACAAATCCAGACACTACATTCTAAACATGATGAATTCAGAGCGCTGTTTGACAGGTTTCATATGGAAAGAAACGGTCTTCGAACTCATAGGCCAAGCGCGGATTTTGACACGCGACCGCATTGTCAGACTTATATTTATCCCATTTTATCCTATGGACTCGATAAATCCGCTATCTAGCGTTGTCTTCTGCTTAGAAGAAGAAAAATAGCAAGTCCCTTAAGCTAGCCATGAGGAAGCCATGTGTATGAAGTGTTACAGACTTCATTTTCTTAGCTTCGGCATTATGAGAGTGGGTGGCCAGTCCTCTCTCTTGCCGTCTCAACTTCCCGCCGACAGTGTACGGCTGGGGTACTCGTTACAGCTGAGTTAGCTAAGGGGCAGACGGAGCAGACATCGCAAACTAAATTGCTACCCTGGTCACTAAATGTGAAGATTAAACTTGCAATTTTCTGTATCTAAAACTAAACTGATACATCTAGGAATTCATTAGCTCACATGTCATAGGGCCTACTAATGTGTAAGTTTCTACCAAAAACAGAATGAAGTAAGTTCTACATATTCACCTGAGGCATCGTTACTTGTAGGTCCACCATGTGCAGAAGGATTAAGCGGCGGCAGCGCAAAATCGCCTGGAGGATCACCTGGACGCCGAAATTTATACCAAGTCCGTCCTAAAGCATTTTCAACACGATAGTTTGTAATCGCGATGGAGTAGGTGAAATAGATGCTATCTTGTCTGTATGTCACATATTAGCACGTACTAAATTTCGCTCAACTACTAGAATAAAATTTCAAATTGCTAAAGATTTTTAATCAAATACAGACATATACAGATACAAAACCGTACATTTGTATGATAATTTATTTTTCATTTGGTAGATCTCAATGAATAGGCCTAATCAAATTACTCCAACAATTTGTGACAGCAACCTATAGGAAACAATTTTTTTCAAAGCGAGAACTCTGAATTACTATCAACCCTCGATCGTAATCTGTCGTTTGAAGTCTGCTTGTTTGCGGGAGCTCACCATTCGTGACTCCTCTAGTTACCTGAGCACTGTTCGCTTATCGAAAAACTTTGTCCTTGATGGCTTTAACATCACTTGGACTCAAAAGTCGCTATAGTAAATGTGCCTGGAAATATGCAATTATACATGCTTAGATACATGCATAATTATATACATACATGCATAAGCGCAATGAATACTAACATGCATACATAGATACATAATATACATACATACAATACATAAAATGTCATACATACATACATACATACATACATACATACATACATACATACATACATACATACATACATACATACATACATACATACATACATACATACATACATACATACATACATACATACATACATACATACATACATACATACATACATACATACATACATACAATGTCATACATACATACATACATACATACATACATACATATATACAATGTCATGCATGCATACATACCTAAAAGTCACAATGAAAGTGTCCCTAGTTGTTCTGTGTGCCTTCTAATTAGACACTGATGAATGCAGTGGAATAGTCCACAGAGCGCTCGCCCTGTCGGATGGATTGCACATGTTCGAGTAGCCCCCGTTGTATGGGGATCCTGAACACGTAATTAAAAATTCCTTAGCACCATCGACCGATGGTCCTTTGAACGTTGGCGCTAAAGAAATTCCCGATATAGTTACCACACAATAAGTTGCCTGTTGTTACCTTTCAGACAGATGATCAATATCAAGCAAATCAGGCCGCAGCAAAGAACGACGCACAGAGCACCAAGGATGACCGGTACAACAGATACCGGTACAGACAGAGTAGAGGATTCCGCATCTTCAGAGGACGAAATGGACGTCGGCTCGACAGACGGCAATAGCGTTGAGGATATGTTTCTGCCTGACAGAATCCTAATGTTTTCTCCAATCATACAAACGAAATAGTCTGAAAGAAAACACCTGTCAGATTATGGTTTGTTGCGACAATATCTCATTAAGTCCATACATTAAAATACATTATATATATGCTTTATGCATTCTACATTGCGCTCCTTCCATCTAAAGTGACCAACATTGAGTTTAATAGTCGGCCTATAGGCCAATCCGAAAAATCGTCTTTCAACATACCTATACAGTAAAATACAGATGTAACTTGAAAATGAAGCCGGGCAGACACCAAGAACCGTAAACAGACACTCGAGGTAAATCAGAGTTGAAAACATAAGGTCCAGAAAGAATGAACGCCGACCATGGAGAAGACGTGTACCAGGAACAACATACTTTCCAGCAGATGCTGATCGAAGAGAGGATCGACCCTTAACAGAGCTACAGAATCTAACCAACGAAGATTAGTAAGATGGAAGATGATTTGCAAGTGCTTGGTAAATTAGGAGTATCAGCTTAAAGCGGATGTGCTCATATACAGGAAGCCAGCGTAGGGAACGAAGAGCAGGTGTGATATTGTCTCAGTATGAGAGTCCAAATACAAAGTCTTGCAGTCTTGTGCATTTCTTTACTTAGAGGAAGTAGTGTGCATTCAGCATTCAAGGATATTATATAGTATGGAGTTGCAGTAGTTGATAAGTCTTCAGTTGTACATTGGTACTCGGATACACCCCGCCAACCATAAATAGGGGCCTAATGTGGAAAAATTCTTCATTCCTTAAGATTCCACCTATAGAAAGTTACAGGAAGCAAAGTCATTGGGCTATAATAGGTTTTTACTAACAAACTTTTATCTCATCTTAAAACGGCTGTTTAAATAATTTATGGTACAATTCAATTACTTTAGTAAAAGCAAAATTTTATTTATTTTTCTTTAGGATAATATTTCATCAGTATTTTGGATAATGCAAAATGCGGCCACGCAAAGTAGCTAAACTTAGTGTGTACCAATAGCAGTGCATCAAATACAAAATCTTATACATGTATAGCCCGCTTAAAGTCCTTTCTTTGGTATTACTGGCCTAAGATGGCATTTCTATCCGGCTGTAAGTTGAACTTCAGCATATACATGTAAAACTAGCCACATTAAAATAATCTTTGATAAAATAAGCTGCTTGGCATGCATCGGAAAGAATGTTGTAAAGTATAATCATAGAGCTTCAAGCTTGTGAGCGGGGCAGTTGAGACATAATTCCCGTCCCTATGCAATATCCTTCCACCTTCTGATTGTGAAATGCTGAGTGGCCGAAGGAGAGGGCTATAGAATATGATGATGGGTATGTACAGTTGTACATGCATATAATTATGGGCCTATGTGAGGATATATAGGCGTGTGTTTATGTATGACGGTATATACGTATACATGTATGTATGCACGTATGTATGCATGTATGTACATGTAGGCATAGATCTACGTAGGCAGTTATGCGCATACTAGCCGTAACCGTGAAAAATCACAGTATTATTATCAAACACTTAAACTATAAACAATTAAAACACGGTTAATTGGAAGAGGACAACAGTAGGCTTAACCATTAAAAGTCGGTCTTGCAATTGACCATGTGAAAAGACTGGCTCTGGATGATTTCTCACTATCTATATGTTTCTCTATCTGTCTATCTGTCTGTCTATATATAGCCTTCTTTCTATTGGTGAGGCTGCTTTTCTTTGCTAGCCCTTTGGTCCTCTTTGCGTGATTATGCAATATGCATTGTCCAAAGGTCGATAGGTCAGCTGGACCGTGTACCTGCCTGCATTTTGCAGGCAGCCACCCGGGCTACGTCCGGCAGTGGGGAGCTGGTGGGGGCGGGCTTCGCCCGCTTTAGCCTATAGTCCAAAGTTACGCGAATAACAAAAGGGACATCGAATATTATGTTGGTAGATTATATGGACATAATGTGGGTATGTATGTGGGTATGTATGTGGGTATGTATTTGGGTATGTATGTGGGTATGTATGTGCTTATGTGTGGTTGTATGTATGCATGTATGTATGCATGTATGTACATGTAGGCATAGGTCTATGTGGGCAACTATGTGTATATTATATGAACATATGTGGGTATGTGTGTGCTTATATATGGCTGTATGTAGGTATGTATGTTGGTATGCTGTGTGCATGTATGTGAACATACAGTCATGCAACTATGTAGGTAAGTGTCCAGGACATACATATATAGTTATATACGCCTAGCGCCTTTTAAGTACCTCAAATGCCTTGCCTGTGTAATGTATAAGGTTATGAAATTTTAGGTGAATATTTACAATCTACATTGTGATAACTTACACAGGCAGTTTGTGCTCCAGAATTTCATAACGTTTTCGGTGGCATATGTGACATTTCTGAAGCTCGAGCAGAGAATGACACTGTTCGAAGGAGCGTGAGTAAAGTTGTGCTCTGTACATTGATTCACAAGCCCCGACCTATCAGCGAATATCGTTCTGATCATCCAATTCCAGTAAGCTAAACGTAACAGTATGACATGACAATAGCTTATAGGCAAATTTGACTAATCCAACAGTTTGATATTGGTATTCATATATATGTTTGTAAGTATGTATGTATACATGTATGTACGTATGTAGGTCTATGTATGTATGTTATGCTCTGTGCATCGTTTGCCCTAACATATAAGTGAATATTATGCTGATCATCCAATTCCAGTGACCAAAGCACAACAGTCTATGACAATAGCGTAAAGGCAAATTTGATTATTCCAAGTTTGATACTGGTATTCAAATATGTATATCAGCAAGCATGTAGTATGTGTCTATAGATTCGAACATGATTATGATACTACTAGCTGGGGAACCCGGCGTTGCCCGGGTTTCGGAGGTTTTGGGCCGGGACACCATGGTAGCGGTCAAAACGGGGGACGCGAAGCTGCTTAACCTGGCGTTTTGGGTGTTTCAACCCCTCTAGCGAATAAGCAACAAAACACTGCTTAACCGCCGGGTTTAGTTCAGTGAAAGTTTCAATCCCTCTAGCGAATCCGTACTGTAGCTGCTTAACCCGGCGGCGCCATCTGGCGAGTGAAAATAGGTTGAGTGTAAGATTTTTTTTACCAGCTAAAAATGCATTGCCCGGGTAGTTTTTGGCCCGGGAGACCATGGTAGCGGTGAAAACGGGGGGCGCGAAGCCTCACACTGGGTGTGTAATGCCCACCCCGAGACAGTAGTGAAGGTTTGGAGTGAAAAGGTCCAAAGCTGTAGAAATGCATCGCGGTCAAAGATCGCTGTGACAGACAGACAGACAGACAGACAGACAGACAGACAGACAGACAGACAGACAGACATACATACAGAGTCTTGTCTTTATTTATATAGATAAGGAAACTTCCTAAGACGTTTGAACATTACCAATATTGTGCTCTGATACTGAACAGGGTAAAATATAAGTTGTATATTTGAACATTCCAGATGTCCTGGTGTTTCATTAGGCATTACTTCGAATAGTATGTAGATTCACATTACAGAAACTATTATAGTGCTATCATACTTTTTGCATAGGCCACTATATCATTATTATTTACTACTGCGCATTTATTAAGCGCCACTATCTAATGACCAATCAATGGTGCTAAGCAATATTGAAGTACCGATGTCGTGCGTGATTGCGTTACTTATAACGCTTTACGTTAACTAGTTACTATTTTGAAGTAACTTTTGGAGTAGCTAGTTACTTTTCACCTAGAGTAACGCACAACCTAGAGTAACGCACAGCGGTAACTCACTACTTTAATGAGGCAACGATAAAGCAAACAATTTAGCTACTTTGCGTTACTTTAAAATCAACCTACGTTCGCATCGTCTAGTTTGATTGTAAATGTAATGTAATGTAAATCTCCGAAATTTACATTACATTACATTTACAATCAAACTAGACGATGCGAACGTAGGTTATAGCGCGATAGATATCATTAAGGATGTTTTAGCATCAACTTGCAGATTCTTTGATTCACGTGCGTTAAAGTGACCCAGACATTTCGGTTTGTGATCATGTCTCTGAACTCTTTCCTTTCATCTTCGATTTCAAAGTCTAATTTCACCATGGAGGGAGCTAAGCATTTAAGTTAACATTCCCACTTGCAGTAAATAAAAATACTTAGTTTTTCAAAGTAACTGTAATCAGTTATTAGTTACATTTCTTTAAAGTAACTATTTGTAGGTAACTAGTCACCTTTTTTCTTTCCAGTAACTAGTTACTGTAAATAGTTACTTTTGAAAAGTAACTATCCTACACTGTCAGAAGGACTTACTCAAGGTTTTTACACAGTAGCGGTCTCAGGAGTTACGAGCCCGGTACTCTCCCAATCGGCTAGCGAGTCATCATTGCTTTTAAGTCAAGCGGCTGGTCAATCTTGCTTGCAAGGATAATGATGTCGCTGTGTTTATTCCCATTTATAACGTCTATAACTGGGCAACTGTGACCCCAACTGATGCCAGTACAAAGGCTTACCAGGACAGTTGTCACGGCAAAATACGATGCCATTGTATCCTGATTTCGTTGGAGGGCAAACAAATGAACAGGAAACGTTGCCACGTAAAGGGTGCCTAATAATACTCGTTTGGCTGCCTGGAACCTGTACAAAGTGCAACACGAAAAGTCTATGTATAAATCTATGTATGTTCGCATGTATGTATGTATGTATGTATTTATGTATGTATGTATGTATGTATGTATGTATGTATGTATGTATGTATGTATGTATGTATGTATGTATGTATGTATGTATGTATGTATGTATGTATGTATGTATGCATGTATTTATGTATGTATATTATGTATTATACATATACAAACATAAATCCACTTTGTTTGTTTGTATGTGTATATATATGTATGTATTTGTGTAAACACTGTGTATTTCGTCCTACTGGAAGCACTACGTGTGCTCTTATCTATCTCTTACACCAAATAACCAAACTTCTTGAACATAACACCTACAGGTACGTTCGTTGTCTCCTTATTGATTTTTCAAAGGCATTCGACTCCATCAATCACCCCATTCTCCTCCAGAAACTGAAAGCTCTCAATATCCCTCCTAGCATATTTAACTGAATAGCAAACTTCTTAAGCGGTCGAACGCAGGCTGTTAAATTAGACGGAAAACTATCCAACTGGTTACCAATTACCCAAAGTATAGTGCAAGGATCTTGGTTCGGGTCTGTTCTGTTCATTATATTCATTGCACCTCTCTGCACTTTATGTGACGACAACCACCTGTGTAAATATGCTGATGACTTAAGTCTACTGAACCCAGAAACTGCAATCATTGGGCTCAATGCAGAATTTGACAACATTAAGCTGTGGGCCACACAAAATAAGCTAGACATAAAATAATGTATCCAAAACCGAGGAAATAATTTTCAGGCGGGCTGGGATCGAACGTCCTTTAGACCACTGTCTGCCCCTACCCGGTATTGAGCAGCTGGATAATGTCAAGCTGCTTGGAGTCATTCTACAGTCTAAACTTTCTTTTTCAAACCATATTAACTACATTCTCAGTCTAATAAGCCAGCGGTATTTCCTTCACAACCAGTTAAGGCAGCAGGGCCTACATATCTCGAAGCTCAACGTCATTTTTCAGACGATTGTTATTTCAAGAATCGTGTATGCTTTACCTGCCTACGCTGGATTTCTCACCTCACATGACATTGCGCGCATTAATGCAGCTCTGAAAAAGGCCCGCAGATGGCAATAATGTGAGAAGGCCCATACTGCAGAAGAGCTGATTGCCCGAGCAGACAGGAAGCTCTTCCAGAAGTCGCAGTTCTTTGGCCACTGCATTCATCAGCTCTTGCCACCTCCTCGTGAGGACAAGTACTCACTCCGCAAGAGAGGACATCCTTTCATGCTGTCTCTTGTTAAATCCAAATTGTTTAAAAACAGCTTTGTTAACCGATGCATCTTTGATTATATCTAGTGGTAAATGTGTGACCGTATAAGCTGCTCATGTTATAGTTTTGTTTTCATGTTATAGTTTTGTTTTTAAAATGCTTGTATACATGTAATGCATGTGCGCTTGTCATATGCAAATAAAGGCTACTTACTTACTTACCTACATGTATGAATTTATGTATGTATATATGTATGTATATGTGTATGTATGCATGCATGTATGTGTGTATGTATGTATGTATGTATGCATATATGCATGCATGTATGTAGCAAGACACTTAATTTAGCTCCTTTTAGGTACCTTACAACGGTGTTGTCTGTATCTTTATTTATTCATTAATCCGTTTAAACGTTGCTCCTCTTCGACATTACCTCAATGCCACATTAAGACACTACTGTATTAAAGCAGGTATACTGAATAACCCTGAGTCAAATTACCACATCACCAGATCACGAAATCATCACATCAACATACATGTAATTATCACTACAAGATCACAACATAAGCACGTCACCAGGTTATAATATATTCTAAATCTTAATAGGTTGTATTAGACCTGTACATTTAAAATTCATCAGTCAAAATTTGTAAATTTCAATTTATTATAGCAAAGGGGCCTAATTTATATTATAAATATCTGCCAGCCAAATTTTTGACAATGAGCTTGTAAACGTTCAAATTACATGTAGGCCCTACCTTTCCTTCGAGAGCCAGTTTGAACGACATAGATTGGGTTAGCAATTTAAATCAATGGTGCCATACCTTAACATTAGGGGCCTACGTGTAGGGAATAGTTACTAAAACGATGATAATGTTGATGAAAATGTGTGTAATGACTAATCTGGTCAAGATCTACCTGACGCCTCTACAACAATTTCCGAAAGGCAGAGGCGTAGCGACTGCCCTCCGTACGGTCGGAGGGCAGGAAGGGGCCCCTCCGATCGGAGGGGCCCCTTCCTGAAAGGGGGACCCTAAAAGTGGCAAAAAATAACCATTGATCAACCAATTTGCGGAGAACAAGGCTCGAAAGAAGAGCTTTGCGTAAATACGGAAATGGCATTCATGTACACTGTAGGGCGTAGGCCTATGTAATATGGATACATAATATGAACCCTGTATATTGTATATTACCGCATTCCAGTTTCCGCATTGTAAGGGGCTCAGGACGTATGTTCGGAGGGGGCCACGTTCTTTGTTGCTACGGCTCTGCCGCAAGGCGACATTTGCAAGAATTTTGGTCCACTGATTAATGCTTTCACATTATTAGAAAGATGATTTTCACATTGCTGCAGTTTTTGATGGAGTTGAACAATTTTTAAGTGTCTTACTTGATACCATGGCCATACCACTTTCTTCGTTCAGTGCTCGATTCAGACGGATGCGTACTAAACTGCAACTTATCCAAATTTACCCAGACTTTACCCAGACTAAATAACTCATAAAGTCACGCAGTTTCAGAAGAGTCACAACTTGTAATTTGTAATAGACCTATTGTCGTTGCTATAGGGCCTACTGTAATGCTTTTGCGGTTGCTGTTGTTTTTATTTGCTATCATTAGTTGTGTTTGTGTTAGTCTTTTTGCTATTACTCTTGTGTTATTGATTGTATAATTGTCATTTGTAACTCTCAGTGTTAGGTTGCGCTATTGTAGTGCAATAACTTTCGCTATCGCTATTGCTATTGGGCGTAGGCCTATAATGTACAAACTATTTATAAACTGGTGGGGACCCAATTAGAAATTACTGAATCGGCAAAAAAGTCCCATTTAAACTAAAAATTATTCACAAAAAACATTGAAAAGTTGCTTCAATTTGCCCTGTAACAAATCTGTGAACAGTTCATGGAAAAGGGCTTATTCCAGATGTGTTCTCACACCTCACCTGGTCTATCTAATCTACAATAAACCACTCGCAACAGTAGGCTTAACTCGCGTTCAGAAGAGAGTAAACACGCTAGTTTGTCCGCAAAAGTAAAAACAATTGTTTTTTCTATTTTCGTCTCAATTCAAAGAAAACAGATGTTTTACCTGAATCGCCAAATGCAATATTAACGAATATTTTAAATATTCGATCATTTTTCAAGCAGCTCTCTAACAACTATGTGTAGGCCTATACATTTTATACATACTATACTGCACTAGCCTATGAATCACTATTCAAAAATCCCATGCGTGGGCATAAACAAAACCATCAAAAAACCCAGATAAATAAAGATCACCTGTAACGAATGATCTAAAGCTTTCGATATCAATACAATAGCCATTTAAGCAATAAAGCAATGTCTAGAACTGCTGTAGATTGCAAATGGCGTTAATTAATATCTGATTAAATTACTGTATAAATTCACAGTAATGAACTAGAGCAGTTTATAAGGTCGTAAATTCGTGGCAATTATTCCAGGCAATGCCTGTTGGTCGTCTAAATTTGTCTTAGGCAGGCGACCACGCCAGAGTAATATAGCCAGAAGATATCTTAGTTTTTCCAAATGGTAGAAGTTCTTCTCTACAACGGGCCAGCGGCGTAGCAGGGTACTATGCGTCCGGGGACGAACTGGGAAATTGGCGCCTCCTCCCTGTTTTATTTATTTCACATTTTCCAAATACATCAAATGGCAATTCAAATTTTAATGAAATAAAATATGAAAATTCAGATAGTATATGGTGCCCCTTAGTGCTCAATGCGGCGCCAAAATCATACCTGACAACTGGTTTGTAAGTAATGAGGATATAACTGGATATTTTTGGGTGACAAAATTAAATCCTATAAATTTATTAGTTAAAATTGCATCAAAATTAAGAGTACAATTATTTTTTAACCCTCATTTTGGCGCACATTCCTTTGGCGCCAGAGGAAACATGTCCCCCTGCATCGGATGCATCCCCTACCTACGCCTCTGCTTCTCTGATGGGACAGGTCCTTGGATGGTGAAGAACTCAGCTGAGCGTAGCCGTATTCACAATGTGTACGAAGGCCGAAGTTTACCTCTGCGAGGTCCTTCTCCGCAACTCTAGTTCAAGAAGGTCTAGTCCTAGGTCGACCATGTGGTCTTCTCCAATCTATCAGAGGCGTGTTGTTGGCTCTTGGGAGGTCATCATCTTCTGGAGCGGAAGCAGCATGCCGGAAGAAGCGCTTTCTGCCGTTTCGGACAGTGGCAGAGACCGGTGTCAACTCCGTTCTTCATCTGATCATGATATATGGTCACATGGTCCGCTTGGGTAATCCGGAGGATCCTCTGAAGCACCACTCGGATGGCGATTGTGATGAACCAAATCTCCAAACAGTAGAGGGGTACTGGCAGCACAGTCTATGGAGCTGCTCAACTGTTGAGCGCATGATGTTTTTATCCATGGAGATAAGTGCATATGGCGATATGGAGCTTGACTCTAGTTAGATGGTTAAACTGGACACTGGCTGCCGACGCAGTGCCGAGGCAAGTAAAGGCCTCAATAACCTCCAACTAATCGCCTGCAGCCGTTGACAGCATGTGATTTGTGTCTTGGTCTTATCCCAACTGAATTCAAAACCAAAAGCTTGTACAGTTTTGGCTGGGAGGCCGCAGTGACAAACTATGCGCCAGAGTGAGTCCCTTATCCATCGACTCGAGTGCGACCTTAAAAGCACAGAAGTGATCCCCAATGGTAGTTGGTAAACGCGCCGGGCATGAATGAGGGTGTTGAAGGTGAAAACCCCGTCTGTTATTGACCTGGAGTAAATTTATTGGGGCACGGTAGCCGATTCCCATTGTGACTATAAGCACTTGGCCTGTTACGCTGAAAGTACGGGTTTAAGCCTCCACTGAGTCAGTTACTGTGTAGGGACCTTGAGCATGTCCTGAATTCACAATTGCTCAGCGCCATCGATGTTCTCTATCCGATGGTTGTGTGTGCAGTTCTGTACTTTGGAAGGAGGGCAGTATCAAATGCAGTTGCATTGTTTTGTACAATTGTATACAATTGCTCCTGTCTTCTATAGCTTCAGAAGCAGGTCCTTCACTCGCCATGCAGTGGGACTGGTCAGATCCCGCTAAATGGTTGCTATGGGAACTCAAATTGCCGGATCTTATCCCCTTCCGCATCTTCACCCTCCTCCTTAGGGGCCATCCGTATATTACGTACGCAAAATCCGGGAAAATTTGACCCCTCCCTGTACGCACACGTACTTTTTCCGCCCATCCCCCCACCTGCGTACGTACACTTGACGCACCCACTCCCTAAGGCCAGCTGCAGAATGTGTCAGTGCCACAGGTTCAGGCAGCGGCTGTCTGCACTTTAGGCCAGATTGAAGGATGAGTAATCCATGGACTCACTCCTGAGTTGTGCGATAGTTTAATAATAGCGTTCAGAGTAGGGCTGTACCGAATAGGTGATTATCACTATTCGGCCGAATACGAATAATTGGACCAAGTATTCGGCCGAATACGAATACGAATAGTGTACAAAATAGGTCTACCGACAAAATTCAAAATTTCAAAAATAAGCAAAAGTTTCAGTTCAGTAAATTTAATACATAAACTAAAAGTAAACAGTTAACTACATGTAATTTTTGCATCCTTCTGCCAGTCTGTGTAAACTAGGAATGAAGCTAATTTAACTAAACTTAGAAATTGTCACTTACTTAACGTTCACTCCACTCGCTATAGCAACCGCATATGCAGAAACAGATGTCACGTGACCACTATTCGTATTCAGTCCGACCGCTACTATTCGGCCGAATACCGAAAACTATTTGGCCCACTATTCGGCCCTGAAGCGAATACGAAGCGAATATTCGGTACAGCCATAGTTCAGAGGTAAGGTGGCATATAAGTGACACCTCTCCCACAGTCCTACTTCCTCTGATAGTACCGGCTAGCTGAAAAGACTGAACTCTAGCTTACTTGAAGCCTTGAAGGCAAATCAATATGAGGGCCCCCGTTTCCTATGCGTACGTACATTATCAGTAGACCCACCCCCTCCCCCCCGCAAACGCAAGCATACGCAAGCACATGCATTTCGGTTACCCCCTCCCCCTCCATGCGTACGTATGCGACACGTATGCGTATACTATATGATTGACATCATGTAGAAGATGTCACATTCTCAAACAATAAAAACAAAAGATTTTAAAATAAAATCTGCTTTAACCGAAAGTAACACCGAGCTTACAAACATGCAGTATATAAAACTGAGGGACTCTGCTGTAAAAAGCAACTTTCAAGCTAATGTGTTTTACATCGCGAATCAACATACTGGCCATCAGTAACACGTTGGTCGTGTGAAATTCAAAACAAAGAGATCAAATTCAAAGTTCGAAGCATTTGCTAAACTGCTCAGGTGAAAGTCGAGCCTGCTAAATCCTTTAACTAAAACACGACGAAGCTAAAACAAGTCATTGATCAGTTGCATAATGTAAACAAGAAAACTCTATTGTTGGTTAAACACTGCAACTTTTTAGTTCTGCAAGTCAGACGACGCGATGCATTAAAAAAAATCATTCGTGTTTCGACAATCCACGGCGTTTAACTAAAGGTAAAATTGTTCTTCAAAGGAAATGATATCACTAGTAAATATGAACAAATCTCTCTTTTAGCAGTCATTCCCGTTGAGGTCGTCTCCTTAGAGCTTAAAGTGGGTGAAGATCAGCGTTCAACATGCTTCGATCTATCGACTGGTCTCTTCCAGCTCCTTGGAGAGGGGCCGGATATCAATAACACTCTGCAGGACCAACTATAACTGTTTGCTTCGACGTAATAACTTTTATCCAAAACATTATGAAGTATAATTTGTCTAAGAATATTACTCGAAGCAACAGACACGGAAGTCTTATAAACAATGCTAATCAAGTCAAGAATTTGTGTAGCACCATTTGAGAAAACTCTCGAGTGGAACGTCCAGAATGTTTAATTCATTTAAATGTCATATTATGTTAACAGAATGTTTCTACTTGCAAACAAAAAGCAGAGCATGACCTGATAACTTTGATTGGAATTTGTGGCGTTAGTACCTGCTAACAAAGTAAAGTTTTCACTCAGATGCTATACAAGGATTCTAGCAGTAGACCCTGTCTATGTAAAGGAGCATAGTATTTGTATAATAGCAACGTCAAATTCTTCTACAATGACAAGGCATCAACCGATGTCGTTCAATAATTACTTTCTTGTCTCAGGAAAGTGCCGAACATGGACAATTTGTTTCGTTGCTGACACTCAGCCAGTGAGCATCCGTGCATGATTTTGTATGAGTGTGTATTTAATTGAATACCAATTAGTTTCCCACAGCAAATGCAAATGTAAAGAAAACATATAAAATAATCACCAACATTAAACACAGTAACTTAAATATAGCAAAACAGCCAAAATGTCATATCTTAAAATCAATCATAAGTCAATCATTCATGGACGTCTGCAGGAATTTTTCTGGGGGGGGAGTAACATTTTTCTATGGGAGCAAAATGACGTTTTGCATGGAATAGCCATTCATGGACACAGAAAACTAGACAATTTTCAAAATCCAGGGGACAAATGCCCCATTGCCCCCTGCGGGCGCCTATGTAATCATTAACAACTGGAACATATGTATACATTGCAAGATAATTATTCCAACTTGCATAAATATCATTGTAGTTTAACTCAGGTTAGGTGGTACGGATGATATGCCATGTTGAATTACAATTACGGTTAGTAGGCCTACCAAAAAATTGATATAAGCAAAATCGTGGCACAAAATTATATAATTGCGGCAATATGCGAAACAATTTCAGCAATTAAGTATCGTTAAAAATTGAGCAATTTTTTAATTGACGTGGACATCCTGTTATTAAATGTCGAACACCCTAGGATTAGGATAAGTTATTATCTCCACTTCAGTTACCAAACACAATGATAATAGACATGTTAGTAAATATGTACTTAGATATTGTGCGAAAATATGAATGCGTTAAGTATCTACTTAGCTCCTTCTAGTAACCTGCAGTAAAACAATCTCATAAGCCATAGAATTGCACCTATTAGGCCTACCCTTATAGACAAGATAACTTTTATCGCCCATACAGTTGTATACTTCTTATAGGCTAGAGTATCTTCGTTTTCTTATCTGCGGCCTTTGGACTAACAAGAGACGCCTTCCAAAGGCATGGACACGGTGCCACAAAAGTGTTGCATAACTTTTTCTTGCAATTTACTGCACAAAAACAAGCAACATTAAACAATTTTATCTCAACACTTGACTTCACCAATCACCATGTGCTGGCTATAACGCACGCGCTGTAGTTTTTGACACAGTAGGCCCTATCGTGCGCCTTTGGTTGATTCTTCACCGTCGCGATAGAAGTTACTGATTAGTATCTGATTGAATTGGTGGCTTACTAGAATTACAGATGGCTATCAAAAGTACCACCTGATCGATTCTGAAGCTAGCTGCTCAACAAAAACAATGACATAACATTCCTAGAACAACCCAAAAGCTATGCATATAATGCATACGAACCTGCACAGATGCAATTGATTTTCTACTGTGAATATCACAGAATACGCATGACCACAAGTAAGTAAGCAAAAATTTCTACAAGCATTGACATTTTAGTAGCAAACTAGAGAGTACATATTTAAATATCAGTATGGAATGTTTTTCTTTTACTTCATGATATGAAATATTACCCATGTCAGTGTTCTCAGGAGACGTTTATGAGCTGATGACTTCGAATAGTTGTAATGCTTACGTTATCGTAACCAAACTTGATCTGTGTAAAGTTGAAATGAGAGCCTTCAGTACTAAACTTCATTGTTGGTAGCTATCTATTTTCGTTCTATTGCATGAAGGATGCAATGAGTTGTTTCCTTCGGCAAGACTGAGATCGGGTGTCACTGCCCTTGGTCCGCAAGAAGAAAGACCATCCAACTGATTCTGCTGCGTTCCTTCAACCCTTACTGTACATCACAGAAAACATGACAATGCTTAAAATCAATGACACACGTAAACACTCAGTAATGCCTGCTTGTAGTGTAAATAAAACTAACATCAGCAGTAAAAGAGATAGGCCAACTTTGTCTGATAAACTATTAAGCAAAACAATTGTTTTCTTGTGTCACACAGTAAGTCCAGGTTTGCACTAAGCAAAGAACAGATTTGTGCTATGGCTATAGATGAATCAGACTTGAACATACTTTAGCTAGCAGAAAGTGCAAGTGCAAGTATCCTTTAAGATGATTACTAGTTTGTAGAGACCATGCGCCATGTAGTTCTTAACGCAAAATTGATTAATGTTTACCATAGTATCACCATGTAATGGCACTTAAAACATAGGTCTCGTGACTAATTGAACACATGCAATATATATCAGCTGCAATCCCGGATATATTTAAAAGCAGCAAAGAATGTTTTATTTAAAAAGGTAACGAGATGTTTAAAGGGACTTTTGCACCAGCTTTCTCTATTGAAAACTGGCTAAAAGTAAGAACAGCGGTTGCAGATCAGACAGCGAGGGATTAGATAGATTTTTCCGTACTCTGCTAAACTCATAAATCGAAGACAAGATGACACACCTAGGGAAAGGACTCTGTTAAGCCTCATGACTCTTAAACATGAAGTATTCATGTTTATAAGCAGTTTTATACCTCTAGCGCCATTATGAACCTTCTAGAAATGTTAAGACACGTCTATCCAGGAAATCGAATGATATCCGAATAGATTAACTGAAAATGTTTGTGGTGTTGTTTCTTGAGGGAGATTTTGCATTTTCAATGGCACGCCGTTAGGGACCATCTGCGATTCACAAACACTTTATACCCACATATAAGCTAGCTAGATTAAAATGAGTTAAAGGTAATGGCGTGTTTCTACATCGATTACAGGTCTAACATACCTATAGTTTTAAAATATAGAAAATATCAACAACAACTAATACTTATAGGCCTACCTGATCGAAGAGAGATGTCTTGACCTTGGCTAGGGTACACTTCTTTAGGTGTAGTCGATGCTTCCTACAAATTCAAATGGTATCCTTTTGATTTATTTAAAAAAATATAAAATAACACATTTGCATCTGACAAATATAAGAAAGCAGAAAAGAATCTTTTAACTCGCCAACGAATTAAAAATTGTTTTTAAAACAGCGTAAACTGAAACTTCAGGTTCTCTAAATTTTTTCCCGCTATAAGCCAACATAACTCTTCACAAAGGCCAAATGCAACTTAATTTTGAAGAGGTTCTCGGTTCTCTAAATACAATGTCACTCCATTATGCAAGACAATGTCTTTCACTTATTTAAGTCTTATTATAAATCTGAGATATAGTAGGCATTCTATTTAACAATAGTAATAATTTCTGAAATAATGCAAGACTGTAAGAAACGGAAACTGCACATACTTCGGTGGGAAGTGAGTCGTTTCCTACTTCTTCTATAGGGAGATGACTTTCTTCATCTGTTTCAATATATCGCAGTAAACAAAAAGCGCCATAAAAATCATATATTTTCATACTGCAGCACAACATTAATGGTAGTCACACTTTTGCGAGACACTCAGAGGAATTGTATTTGTCATGTCAACATATTTACAGTTATCTAGCCTACAATGTTCGATTTTCAGCAAAGTTGGAAAGGTTCGAAGCTCCACGTGTTGACAGAGACCTATTCCTATGAAAGCAAAGCTGGTGAATGCAATGCATTTAGTGCACACGTACAGGCCCGGCTCAAGACATTTGGCGGCCCTGGGCAAATCGGCAAATCGGCGGCCCTAAGCACAAAATAAGTTGATGACCTCTTTTTTTTAGTCATTGAACTCTTTTTACAAATAATAATAGTAAATGTTTTTTCGAAAATTGGAAAATTGGCGGCCCATAAAAATCGGCGGCCCTGGGCGGCTGCCCACTTGCCCATATGGACGAACCGGGCCTGCACACGTACACGCGGTTTGTGTGTAACTCTCTGATGGCCTAGTACTCTAGTGCACGGTTTACATAGTAACGGTGATCAGATCTGTGCCATTTATAAAACCAGTTGCAACATTCTAAACATGCTGAATTCATAGTGCTGTTTGAAAGGAATGGTCTGCGAATAGTCTACGAACTTAGAAGTCAAACGCGGAAATTGACAAGCAGCCACATTTCCAGATTTAAGCTTACACTTATTTCCACAATCTTAATTAAAATTGGCCATCTAACACTGTCTTCTGCTAAACTTGCCACTAAAAGTGAAGATTAAAATTAGAATCAAAAGAATTAAATCTTTTCTGTATCTCAAATTCAACTTAAATATCTAGAAATTCATTAAAATACGGCATACTATTGCATAAGTTTATACGAAAAAAGAAAGTTTTAGATTTTCACCTGAGTCAGCGTTATCTATAGGATTACCAGGTGCAGGTAGATCATTAAGTGGAAGATCAACTTCAACTCGATGTTCATTTCTTTGCAGATGTTTTAATAAATTCCAACCTAAAGCATTTTCAACACGATATTTTTTAATCGCGATGTAGTAGGCTATAGAGATACCATCCTGTAAGCCTATGTTTCTAATTATCATATACTAAATTTTGCTCAAAATCCAAAACAAAACCTCATATTAGTAAAGGTCTTTAATAAGACACAGAAAAATACCAGTATAAATGCCGCACATTTAGGCCTATGTAATAATCAACTTTCCATATTTGAAGCTCAACGAACAATCAACTCGCGCTAACAATTTCTGACGATAATTTGAGACACTTTTTAAGATGCTACTTGGTTCAAGAACTCTGCACATAATGTCAACACTGGCTGGGCGTCTGTCGCTTCGGCTCTGTAAGTCTTCCAAAGCTCGCTAATGGTCATTGTTCCAGTTATACGAACACTGTTCGTTTATCGATAAACTGTGTTCTTAGGACTTCGCGCTATACAAATTTAAAGATTGATTTACCACACAATTCCCTGTTCTTACGTTTCAGGCGGATCATCAACACAGTCAAGCAGCCACAAAGAACGATGCACAGAACGCCAAGTATGATCGGCACAATAAACAGAGGCAGAAGAGAAGTCTGTTTTGGTTGTTCAGAGGAAGAAATAACAGTCGTCGGATCAGCTGATGGTAGTGTGGTTGAGGATATGTTGCTGCGTGACAGAACGGTAATGCTTTTCCGAATCACACAAACGAAATAGGCTGAAAATAAACACATTTTAGATTACGGTAAGGTGTACGACGAACAGTCATTTATTCCATACATTAAAATACAGTTGCACTCCTTACACCTACAGTGACCAACAGTGCATTACAAACTGACGCCTGTAAGCCAATCCGAACAATCTTCTTCCAACATTGGTCGTTGGATACATCGTCCTAGAGTCTGAACCTCTTTTGACTAAAGCGCAAGCCTGATAACAGCTGTCGAACAAACTCTACCACTAACTGTCGATTCGAAGTACCCATGCTCAAACAACGAATGCCGAGCTCACAGGCTAAAGCCTCACCATCGCTTTAGAAATGCTGAGATTAGGATTACGATTAAGATTAATGTAAATAACTAAACTTAGTGTTGGTCAATAGCAGAGCACCGAAAAACCGCGATTATATATATGGCCGTTTTTAGTCGTTTCTTTTGATTTGTCTGCCCTCAGAAGTTGGCTTTCTATCTTAATGTAAGTTGCATGTTATGCAAATGAAACTTAATTTTACTTATCATTAGATGAAATACACATAGAAATTTTTTAATAATTATGCTAAGTGTACTTCTGAAGCTGTAAACTTGCGGATGGGGCAGTAGAGAAACTACCGTCCATAACTAATATTAAATGCGTACGTTTCGAAGGAATGTGCTACAGAATATACATGTATGTGTATACGCATGCACGCATTTTTGTATGTATGTATGCATGCATGTGTGTTTGTATGTATGTAAGTAAGTATGTATGTATGACATTGTATGTATGTATGTATGCATGTATGTATGTATGTATGTATGTATGTATGTATGTATGTATGTATGTATGTATGTATGTATGTATGTATGTATGTATGTATGTATGTATGTATGTACGGACATAGTGTGTAACCTAATGCTTGTATAGATGGTTAAGGACATACACATATTAAACATATAGCGCCTTAAATACCTCACGAAAGCGCTTCGTGTAATGCAGGGATACACAATATTAAAAGCGGATATTTAACAGTGTACAATGCGATCTCTTACAGATGCAGTTAGTGTTCCAGAATTTCCTCGCTTTTTCGGTGGCATTTGTGAAATTTCTGAAGCTCGAGCAAAGAATCACACTGTTTGAAGGAACGTGGGTGAAGTTGTGCTTTGTACATTCATTCGTCTGATTCACGAGCCCCGAACTGTCATCGAATATTACGCTGATCATCCAATTCCAGTAACCTAAGCACAGCAATGTATGACAATAGCGTTCAATCAAATTTTATTAATCCAACAGTTTGATATTGGTATTCACATGTGTATGTAAGTAAGTAAGTTTGAGCACATAGGTTTATATTACAAAAGTCTTATTACAAAAGACTTACCGTATTACGAAAGACTTAGGGCCTATTACACTTAATCCCATTAACACGTCTATGACAAAGAAACTTTTACCCCAATTTGTATCAATGCAAAGCCTTACCAGGGCAGTTATCACGGCAAAATACACAGTCATTGTAGCCTGGTTTCTGTGGAGGGCAAACAGAGGCACAGGAAACGTTACCATGGAGAGGATGTTCTAGGATGCTCTGCTGGCCGCCTGCAGCCGCAGTTCTTGCCACCTGTACGAAGAACCACAAGTCCAAGTACAGCTGTACTTCATTTTAACGTTAATTCGTTTAAACATTCAGCCATTTAGACATTAATCAGTTTAAATTTGTTCCATTGCTACGGTAAGACACTACTTCGTTAAAACAGGTTAATTGAATAACCTTAAGGCAACATTCAGACATTTTTGCCTGTTAATGAAGGCTCACACATATTATATTGCGATGGAGTTCAACAGTTTTCATGGTCTAATTGGGTACACTGGCCATTCCATCCAATTAATTAAGAGCTACACTGAAGCTGTGGTCAACTAAACTGCAACTTCTAATTTTTGAATTCACACTTTTCTATACTAAACAGTTGATAAACCTCAACAAGTTCTAAAAGCGTTATAACTTATAATACTGTTGCTGCTATGAAGTTTATGATGTTTTGCGCTTCTCATTATTTTTATTGTTATTGTTAGTGGTGTTTCTGTTAGTTTTGTTGTTATTGTTCTTGTTATTGTGTTATTGTGTTATGTTTATTGTTATTGTAACTCTCAGTGTTAGCTAATGCTACTGTAGTGTTATAACTTTCATTATCACTATTGCTATAGGCCTAGCTGTAAAATTTATGAGTCATTGGGTGTAGGCCTAATGTGTATACATTTATACAACTATTTATAAACTGAAAATGTTCACAAACAAACAATAAAAGTTGCTTCAATTGTCCTCTTAACAACTCTTTACACAGTTCATGGCAAGGCATTTGTTCCAAATATGTTTTAACAAACCTAGTCTAGTTAATCTGCAATAAAATATCCACACAGGTGCACCAAACTAGCGAAGAGAGTGAAAGTGCACACGCTCTTTACACCGTAAGAGTAAAAGCAGCTATTATTCTATTAACTATTTAATTCAATTAAGGCTAAAACAAATGTTTCACCCACCTCAAACGTAGAAACTGAAATAAGAGAAAAAATGAGAAAATCAATCATTTCGCATTATAGGCTAATTTCGACGTTGACACGATCGTGGGTGTATGCCTGCTTATACCCAGCGCACTGTTAATAAGAACTTCGATAAACACGTGTAGGCTTTAGCATGACCGTTAAATACGTAGGTAAAAAAAGAGCACCTGTACGAATGATCTGGGTTTTTACTGATGACAGAAAAAATAACCCAAAATACTTTATGACAGTGGCACAGACCGGTGTCAACTCCGTTCTTCCTCTGATCATGATAATGCACACATGGTCCGGTTGGATAATCTGGAGGTCCTCCGAAGCACCCCGTGTCGATAGTATCGAACCCTTTGTTTCGGAGGGCCTCTGCGATGAACCACGTCTCGAAACTGAAGATGAGTACTGGCAGCACAGTCTATAGGCTAGAGCTGTTGTTTAGTATTCAGCTCATCTGTTGGGCGCCTTATGTTTTTAGCCATGGAGATCAGTGCATATGGCGATATGGAGCTTGACTCTAGTTAGCTGGAAAAACTGGACATTGTCTGGCTGCCGAGGCAAGTAAAGGCCTCAATAACCTCCAACTAATCGCCTGCAGCCGTTGACAGCATATGATCTGTGTCTTGGTCTTATCCCAATTGAACTCAAAACCAAAAGATCGTACAGTTTTGGCTGGGAGGCCCAGTGACAAAGTAAGTGCCACAGTGAGTCCCTTATCCATCGAGTGATTCGAGTCGAGTGCGATCGTAAGAGCCCAGTGGTAGTTAATAAACGTGCCGGGCATGAATGAGGGTGTTGAAGGTGAAAACTCTGCCTGTTGTTGACCTGGAGTAAATTTATTGGGGCACTGTAGCCGTTTCCCATTGTAACTATAGCCTATACATGTAGGTAGTAGGCCCTATAGGCGATTGGCCTGTAACGCTGAAAATATGGGTTCAAGCCTCCACTGAGACAATTACTGTGTAGGGACCTTGAACATGTCCTGAATTCACAATTGCTGAGCCCCATCGATGTTCTATCTGATGGTCCTGAGTACAATTCTTAACTTTGGAAAGACAGCAATGTCAAATGCAGTTGCATTGAGCTGTAAAATTATTGTATACAAATTGCTCCCGTCTTCTATTGCTTCAGGAGCAGGTCCTTCACGCGCCATACAATGGAACAGGTCAGATCCCGCTAAATGGCTGCTATGGAAACTCAGATTGCGAGATCCTACCCTCTTCCTGCTCTTCACTCTGCTCCTCAACGTGTTGCTCCTTCACCTGCTCCTCCCCTCCACCTACAAATTCTACCGCTACGTTTCACTATCCTTTCGCCAGATGGTGACAGTTGTCGACATGTGAACGAAGACTGCCTCGCAATAAGACACGGTGCTTAACAAACTCAAAGACCCAAGAATCGCACATTGTCATTCTGGTATTTATCTAACTGGATTGATAGTATCATCTGGCATTTATCCACGATATAAGACAGACGCAGGTTGAACATAAGCAATCCAATATGTTTTGAGCGGCTGCAAAGAGCCCCTTGTGCTGTCAAAGAGCACACAGGAATATATATAGGTCTGCTCCACCCAGAATTCGTTAATTTGTGCAATAACAAAGGAAATGGAAGGAACTACTATGAATACGACTTCATGTGGCATATTTTGAGCACCCGCAAACAACAAAGGCGCTACATAAGTGCTCTGAATGAATGAAAGAATGAATGAAGGAGTGAATGAAGAATATTCTGGACTGAAGCATAGTAAATCCTTTAGATATTTATTTAACAAAAGCTAACACAGTGAGGCCAGTGTGCATTGACCATTCTTCCATGGGACATTCAAACGTCATCTCATCACAATGGAAGATTTAAGTTAGCTTGAAAACAAACTTCGATTCAGCGATTAAGTATTATTTTTGCGATTATAAAAATTATCCATGAGTTTTAAATAATGACAGAGGAGAACAATGAAGTGTCCAGAACAATCGTTCTTCGTCACAGTGGTGCCTGAAAGAGCGCCATTGCCTGCAACGATATATAGATACATCGTATAGAGAAAGAATAACTGACAGTCTCAAATCGATTAGCTTGTGTGCATCTTTAGATATTTTCTCGTCATACTGAGTAAACCTTTTGCGAAGGTGAAGTCTATGCTTCTATTCTCAACAACACATAGACCTGCACCTTGTTTTTAAATTGGCCAACGCAACGTAAACGAATGAATAATTTCTTATTGTGTTTTGCACTGCTAAGTTTAAAAAAATTATAGTACGTGGTGAAAATATCTTCTCATTATAGGATTATCGATTAATATCAGCAACCAAGGTGAAATTTAACCTGTTATGTTCTGACGCTGGAAAGCCTAAATGTCTTATGCTAAAAAGGAGTATGAATACGCTTATATTGCATATTATCTCTTTCGTCAGTATAACCTGACTTTGGCCCAATTCACTTCGATGCCTGGTGCTTCTCTTCCGCCTCAGCCTGGGGCAGTCTTTCAGAAACAAACGCGCGTACACTACCCAATATGGCAGCCAATTGAACATCTCCGACGTCCATTGAGCAATCGACTGCACTTAAACACACAGACACAAGCATACATGCAAGCCTACAAGCAAACATACTCATGTAGGTATGGTGTCACACACTTTCCGATTCACAAAAGACTAACAACCTGCATTTCTTTCTTGTAGTTTTCTTAGCGTTTCTTTCTTAGCTCAAGGGAGCATAATATATAACCATTTGAGCTACGTATACATAGCAACCGCGCTTCCTCCGCTGGCGTCTTTGCTATGAACAGGTGCACCATTTGCCCATTAGTGACACTTTTCTGGCTGGCTGGATTTCCAAATATCCCACATGGCTGCGAATTCACAGGACGCAACCTGTCCACTGCACACAGAGCCGCCCATGATATCCTCTTGCTGTAAGAAGTTGACTTGGACGATTCGGACTGTTGCACCTCGTCCGCCCATTAGGACGCTCTCGCTTACAAAGGAACATTAAGGGTTCAACGACCGTCGCATAGTGACACCCTACCTACTCGCATTATGTCTCTAAATATGCATGCGTATGCGTATGCTTACATGTAGGCTTGCGTGTATGCTTGTGTTTGTGTGTGTAAGTGTAGTTGGTTGGTCAATGGACGTTGGGGATGTTCAATTGGCTGCCATATTGGGCAGTGTATGCGCGTTGTTTCTGAAAGGCTGCCCCAGGCTGTGGCGGAAGAGAGGCACGAGGCATCGATATGATTACGCCGAAAGTCAGGTTTTAATGGCGATTTAATGATAAAGGCTCTATAGAATAAGGGCTGTATGAGAACAACAACAGTTTTATTACATTGCTTCCACTAATACGCACTCCATTGACTACGTTTCCAATGTAGCAAATGCATTAAATGAACGGAGTAACCAATGTAGTCTAATTATAATATACAGTAAGCATTTTGCTGATTAGTTTTATGTATTTTGATCTTAATGAATGTACAAATGGACGGTAATTACTAATTGGACTTTAATTGTTGTCGAGGGTTTCACTACCGTAACTGTTTTCACCGGTACAAGTCTAAGTCTAAGTAAGCACTCACGCAGTTATTTCTTGTTAGTTGTCTGAAAAAAATTAGTTCACAGAAAGGTGAAATTAATTGATAAAACTATTGTGGTGTGTACCTGAAGTTTCCTATTGTAAAAAAAATTGCAGTCATATCCTTGTGTACAACAAAGATATAAGTTTTCGCAAAAGCTGCGCACTACCGATCTGGAACATAGTGTCATGTAAACGTTCTAGTGATGTTCGCTTTATGTAGAGCTACATATTATCCAAACAAACAATCACATGTGTAATGTTTTCCTTTTGTATCCGCCTTCCTTTGTTTCAACCTGACGACAGATAATTCATTCCATTTCTGTTATATGTACTATGAAAACTAAAAAATATGTATGTCTGTATGTCTCTGTCTGTCTGTCTTTGAGTGAACGGAGAATTGAACGTTCGTTTGTGTTCCTCCGTGACTGCTTACATCTGTCTGGATATAATGCTCAGTGGTAAGAACCACATGGAACATTAAAGAACCGGCCAACAATAAAAAAAAATTAGAAGAGGATGTTTGGTGAAAATACATCCACAGCCAGACACTAGTGTGTGCCATTATAGGAAAGATTCCTGGCTGGCTTTTTGCCGCTATGTGTAAGTAGCCTATATATCAGGCAATGCCATATGTTGCACTTGGGTCACGTCAGGTATAAGTCTGTTGTAAGGACGTATGTACCAGTCTGTGCAATTAAACAGGAGCAGATATAATAGAACTAGGTTAAACAGAAACCATCAAGAGAACCACCCACTGGACATCACCGAAACCACTTTAATTGCAAAACGGTTCAAATTGGGTGTGTCACAGAGCTGACCGCCATGAGTTGTTTGTATCAGGCACAGGAATCAGTCAGTACCAGCCAGTGTGCATATGTCCTGCAATTTTTAAAATAGATGATTTGGTTATCGTGCAATGCACACATGTCCCACTTCGACAGTTATGTGTCTGTACGACTTCGTTTTTTGGCGCTGGATACAAACCTCTAGAGTACGATTACGATTACATTCGAGCTATTAACACATAAGTTCTTACTGTTACTAGCAAAAATAGACGGTTGCAGAGGCACAGAGGTTGACTGCTCGAGATTTACGTAGGTGTAGGCTATAGGTTGGTACCCTCCTCCATTGAGACTGACACTACGTAAGGACAATAGGTAGATTTCAGCGCACAGATGTTCACTACCGTATAGACAAATTATGCTGCGGGATTCGTTAAGATGTGGCAGGCCAATTTTAACTACTTATTACATATTATGCCAATCTTTAACACGTAGCCTATATGTAAATTGGAGGTACACGTGGACATCTGCTGCTTATTGTACCGAGTAACAAAGGCTAAATAGGCTTCCCTACTGCAGCTATGGTTGTGCGTAGGCCCTATAGTTGCTTTTTGCATCGAGTTAAATTTTGTACAGCTAAGTACAAGTAGCTGGTTGCAACCTCACATTAAATATTTTCAGCTATAAGAGATTTCACGTTAACCCTTGACATTAGATTTCTGTCCACACAAAGGCAAATATGCGTACATAGGCCTACAAGTTGAAATAATTTCTGAACTTTCTTGTGTGCATAATAGCAATGTTTTATCAGTGCTATTATTATGAATTTAGTTGAATTTCGAAGAACTGTAATAGATAATCCATCTGGTGGTTTGCATGATAAGATTCTCCAATATACTTGCGGTCTCAATATTGAAGTCCATCGTGACTCCTTCAGTATTGGACCATCCTCCTCGCATTTACGTGCTGCTGTCTTCGACTTTATGCTTACTTCTGTAAACTGTCTTAACATATATCAATCTTCAATTCACCAAACATTGGTAGCACAAAACAAGAATATGAAAAAAAGACTCAATCACTTATGGTGTTTGAGAGATAACACAGAAATCTCAGAACATCATTGTCATTTGAAAAGCAATTCTGAATAAAAAAATCACAGTCTTCTTGATAACCAACAGTCTTTTATATTACTTTATTATTAATGCAGCTATGCGTATCATGCAGCGTTTGATCATGCTCGGATAGTCAGATCTTGTTCTTATAGCAGTTTTGTTTCCACGATGTTAAACTAAACAAACGATCTACATTAAAGCATACATAATAATTAAGCTTATACTTATTTCATCACTATGGTGAAATTACATTGCATCTCAAGCTGTTAGTATACTATAGCCACGTGTCTAAGGCACGAGTCTATCAATCATCCTTTTAGTTACATGCACTAAACATTAAAATTGCTAACAGCGATAAACTTGACTCCAACGCATACCACATCCCTTTGCACGACATCAGCATTCTCCCTCTTGATATTTTATATATCCACATATATAGGCATAACGAATGAGTATAGGTCTATAAGACTCTATATATCAAACATATATTAGTCATACATATAATTATGCGTATGTTTCACTGCATGTGTCTCGATACAGCACTTAATCATGCGTAGAATGTTCGGTATACGTCATAAGACCCCCATTGCCGCGGTGCTTGTATGGCAGACTGGGTACATGCACTCTATTATGCTTGTATTCACAGCTTGAGATGCAATGTAATTATATTGCAATAGGTCTTGTCGTACAAGTCGTTTCAAAACAATCGCCCATGCACCGCACTGCCATTCTGCCGCTCTCTACCCAGCGTCGCTTCTGTGTATACCTGCGGAGGCCAACAACAACAGTTCGCTTGTTGCTGTATTTGGAAAGTGCGTGTTCGACACACGCTTGCCTGTGTCGAGTATACGCGCTCTCTACTCGTCTACTAATTGGCAAGATAGCAACAACAGATGTTACCTATTTTACACGCCAC